>JBAMBJ010001361.1:0-73158 GCA_037043495.1 Drosophila recens | reverse complement strand
ACCAACGGATTGCTTTGCGAAAGCAAGCACCTGCATCAGTGATGGTTTGGGTCGCAGTAACTGCCATAGGACGCTCACCGCTGGTTTTCATCGAGCAGGATGTAAAGGTTAACCAACATATCTGCCTTAAAAAGATCTTAAAAGATGCTTTGGTACCCTGGGCACGTAAAAAATTCCGTAGAAACCATTAGATATTTCAACAAGACTCGACTCAATCTTATTAGGCCGGACAAACCCAACGATTTTTACAAAACAACGTTCCCAGCTTCATTTTATCACAGCAATGGCCGCCATATTTCCCAGATTTAAATCCAATGGATTTTTTCATATGGTCAATTCTGGAGGCCAAAGTGTCAACTAAAAATTATGAGACGGTCAACGTTTTGAAAACTGCTCTTCTCCGAGAATGGAACAAAATACCATCAGGCTACATTCGTGCTGCGTGTGAAGCCTTCCCGACCAAACTCGATGCTGTAATCCGCGCAAAGGGTGGCAACATCAAACAATAAATACATTTTCCTAAAATTTGAAATGTTTTCAAAATTATCTGAAGTTTTGAAATAAAAAATAAAAAAATTGACAAAATTACAGCATTTTTAATTGGTAACACTTCGAGTGGCGACCCCTGTACATTTATTAAAAGAAATAAATACTGAAGCGTTTTTAAGTTAGTGTACTGCAAAGACAGTTCGGGACAAGAGAGTTATCGTCTACCAAAGTTCAAAAATAGTCCAAATCTAGTGTTTTGCAGGGCCGCAGGCCGAAAAACTTGACAAAAATCACTGAGCTCGTTTAAAAATAGTATTATAAGCATTCGATAGAGAATTATTGAAGGATTAAGAATCAAAAAAGGATTTTTAGATCAAGTAAAAATAGTGGGTAGTACAACTTTTAAGGTTGACCCATTTATCCATATGACATTAAAATTATTCAATTATCTCATTTGGTTCAAAAGCTATGATTTTTGCAAAGTAAAATAAGCAACGGCCCCACTGTGCGCTGTTACAGTAGCTAGATTCAAACTTCTAAACATGTAGCCATGATATGCTAGCAACAGAATGATGCAATGTTATTTGGCTGTTATGTTAAATAATAATGTTAAATAATAATAATAAAAACTGCTATCAAAATATAAGGGCTACATTGCACGCTGCTGTCTCAATATTAAGAGAATAACTTTGACATCTGTTAGGTTAAACTGTATTTACAATTTTTATCCTACCGCCTTATTAGTTAATCAGATCAAAATGTCACGCTGTTATTAATATTAACAGAAGTGCCTTAACACATATACTTGCTTTTCCGTGTCGTTTTCACAGTAAGCTTCTCCAATTAGCTGTCTTAGGTGTCATTATTTCTTTTACCTGTCAACAACTTGTGCGTTCACATTACCTAGTCTCACTAATTTACACATTTGGTAATTTACAAGATTACTTAGCGGCTGTCAACATGGAATGCCAATAAACAAGCACACACACACACTCACACTCGCGTAATTATTTCAATCAAGTGTGTCGCGAGTGTCGGAGACAGCCTCAAAAATGTGTGCAGTAGATGCCTAATCAGCCACCCACAAGCATTGAACCACCCGAAGCTCCATCCAAAGCATGTCTCTATCATTACAACTTTTGGCAAACAAACTTTTCAAATTGCTTTCGCATTAAAAATCACTAAAATACGTTTTTCGCATCGCTGCTTACCAAAATGGCGATGTAGTGTGTGTGTGTGTGTGCCCGCAAGTGTGTGTTTTTATGTGTCTGTGTTGGCTGTTTGTTTACGTTAAGTGTCATTAAGCTTTTGTCAACTCATCTGCGTTGGCGGCAACGTCTTTTGTTGTTGTTTAAAGTTGGGCATATCAAAAACATAAATTAAACTAGTTAAGTAGGTGGAAAAACCAAAGAATAATGCTCGACTTTGAAGTACCCTTTATGCATGCCTGTTAAATTTTGATTAGAATAACTAATCAACTATATTATTTTTGGAAATAATCGTAGTGTTGTTATTCACTGTTGAAACATTTTTTTTATGATTACGTTTACAAAAAATAAAAAAATAAAAATTTATTCCAATATTTAAAAATAATCAGAACAAATCAAAAATAATCTTTTTGAGTATTTGGATTATTTTTCATTTTTTCTGATTATTTCTGATTATTTTAGATTTTTTTAGATTATTATTTGGTAAAAAACCAAATTATTTTAAATTTTCACAATCAAAGTAGCCAAAGCTTTTGATTATAGTTGCTTTTGTGCTGTCTAAAGCAGTTAAATTCAGAAGAAAGCAGGAGGCAGGTAGAATATTTCCGTGGCTCACTAGTTAGATTTGCTGACCTGTTATACTCTAAATTTTAAATGTTTAAGTTCGATTCCCCTGTTGTGTTAAAACTGTTACAAAATCTGCTTTGACGAATTTTTTTGTGTAAAAAGAGAATTTATTATAGTGGATTTTCTGAATAATCGAAATGTTTAATAATATTTGGTACGTATTGATGAATACTTTGGTTGTGAAAATTTAAAATAATTTGATTTTTTACCAAATAGTCATAAATAATCTAAAAAAATCTAAAATAATCAGAAAAAATCAAAAATAATTCAAATACTCAAAAAGATTATTTTGATTATATTTTATTTTTTCTGATTATTTTTAAATAATTGTAATAATTTTAGTTTTTTTTTTGATTTTTTGAATTCGTAATCATAAAATAATTGGGAAAAACCGAGAATAATCGTAATTTAATCATTAGTTCGACTTTTAAACAAAAATAATCTAATTACTAATCATTATTTAACAGGTATGCCTTTATGCAAAGCATGTGTTTATTTATGTTGCTGGCTCGATAACAGCGAATGTTGCTCTAAAAGCGACGCTAACACTCTGTTAAAATAACATTGGGGAGAAAGCAGCAGAAAGAAATCACCTAAATTTCAGCTGAATGTTTGTATAAAATAGTTTTAAGATATAGTATAAATAAAAAAATGGTAATTCTCATTATTGCAAAGTAAGTAAATTATTACTTTTTACTGTTCATTTAATATGCTGAGATATTTCTTTTGTTAATTTGAGCTGATTGGATTTAACTTAAATCATTTAAATTAAAAACAAATGAATACAGTCTTCATTTATGATTTTACTATAGGGTATATTGAACATATGCTAAGCTAGTGATAAGTATAAAGCCACTGCCAGCTTAATCCTTTATCAAAATCCAACAAAGCCACAAATAAGTGTTGAACATATGAAACAAACTTGACCGCAACAAAATTGCTGTAAACATTATCATGAGAACTCAGCAAATAATTTTATAAGCTTCCTGTACAATCGACAAAACCGCAAATCATTGGCCATCCACAACTCATACTATGCAATTTTGGTTGTAGCCGAAAAAGACAACCTACAAAATATCACACATACACCATGTGTGCCAAGGAAAAATTTATTTCATTTGATTTAAAATTGCTGGAGATTCTTCAGTATGCAAACAAATGTTTTTATTTATTTACTGGCATTTCGTTAAAAATTAAAGCTGTCGAAATGATAATTCACAGCTGACGCTACGTTGCTCTTAACAATTTTACAAACAAAACTCGTATTTGGTATAATTTTCCAATATGAGCAGCCGTAATTGGCCACGAAATTTGCAGCCAAGTGCCAGTTGTTGGCCAGGGTCAGGGGCCTGGAGCAGTCGATCACGTATACGATATCATATGCTGCAGCTGCTATATCAATAACCGGACAAACGGATAAACGGACGAGGATGCAAGTGGCTGAAAAATGCAATTTTAATTAGCCAAACGTGCGACAAACGCACGTAGAACGCATAACCGCAAGATGGTGCTGCAATTAGGCAACTCCGAACTGAATTCAGTCTGATACGACAGACAGTCATTCAGTCAGTCATTGAGTCAGTCGTTCAGTCTGTCAACGTGCTACATGCTGCTTCAGCCAAACAAAATTATGTGGCCAACATTTGCTGGTGGCGCATTTCGCGGCCAAATGCTTCTGGGCATGGAAACGTTACAGGGTGTAGGGAGGCAGGGAAGGCAGGCAATGGTACCTCCTTCTCGTCATCTGTTTTGCATTGGCCAAATTACTTTATCGATTTGCCCAGTACGTTTGTACAATTTGGCGTATTGCATACATTACAACATCCACGCTGGACAAACCGACCACGCTAACGAGCCTCATTAGTGGCATGCGTGGCAATGTGGCAACTGCAACTGCAACGGCAACTGGGGCCGAAATCATCAGGGGTAGATGGATAGATGAACGGTGATGAACGGGTAGTCAACCATACTCGTTGCAGTCGACATGTGAGCGCCAGAGAACGTGATTTCTTATTGGTAGCCCCATAATGATGATTGCCAAAAGTTTATGCGGCTTGCCACATTTCTCAGTCTATAATTCTTAAAGGGACCTCTACTGGATTAATCATTGATCATACGAGTACTACATAATTAAGCAAGGAATTTTAAAGATACGATTTTAGCTGTTGTCTTTTGTTAATAATTTTTATTGAATAACAAATGTTGCTAATTTAAATAATTTTTGGCAGTGTTTAGCGTTCAGATCCAGTTCCTAGTTCCTAGATCAGACTAATTTATCTGTAGTCAATTTTAAATGAATATTTCAAACTTAGCTTAGGAGATATTAATTTGTGGTATTTTTCACAAAATTAATTTATTTAGGATTAAAATTAATCAATAACTTCTATAGGTTAAAAGCATCGTGAGTTTTTACGTAAAATTTCGACTTTATTTAAGACTAAAATTAATCAAAAATTTGCATAGTATTATGTAATATTTATAAATACATATTATGGTATCTATAGACTATTTATAGCTGAGAGAGAAGTATTAACTTAGATTTAAGCTTATTAAATTAAGTTAAATCAATTCATTATTATCTGTTTTAATCCATTCATAACTTATAAATATGCAAAGTACAAATAATAAGTAAAGAGAGAGATAGAGATGGAAACAGAAAAAGAGTAAAATAAATAGTTAACAAAGGGAGAGAAGCGATGGGAGTTGATGAAAGTTCATTATGATTGAAATCAACATTCGAATGCAGCAAATGTCAAATGGATGTTTACAGTCAATTGAGTTGCATTAATATGGCGTGCGAGTCTTAACACCATTAATTACATGGTCAATGAGTCAATATTGTGACAGTAACTGCCTCTTGCAACAGAAACGAAGCAAACCGAAGCACTGACAGTGCCTCAACAACAACAGACCAACAACAATTCTCAATCAATTAATTAGACCTGCTCATGATGAGTACATTTCAGAGATGTTTGATTGATTTTGTGCAGACTTATGAGCACAGGACATGTAAATGCTTAGCCTAGGGGTTGTTCACTGGAAGGATGCGATGTAAATTAAATGAATATGAGGATGCTGTCTTATTAATTACTGTTTATTACATACATATGCACTATGGGAAAGAAGCCCGATATTTTAGCTTTAACTCTGAATATTTAGCTAGAGTCTTGATTAAACAAAAAAAAATTTGATGAAAAAAGACATGGGAAAAGAAGTAAATAAGATTTGTGAGAAATAAGAGAACACACACCCGAAATTATTTATGAAATAAACTTGAATTTATTATTGAGCGAAGTGACATTTTTTAAACTAGAAAACAGGTAATAATAAGAAACCAAAAAATAATTGACTTTGCCCCAATAACGGACTATTTCCCCATAGTGACATGGCACTATGGTGGATTTTACCGAAAATGTGTCATTTATTAATAGCTCGTAAACTAAGCATTTTGATGCAGTTTTTTTCCTAGTGTTATAAAAACCCTTAGAATTTTTTTTGTTTTTATTTTTTTTTGTATCGGTAGCAAGTTAGTTCATGATTTCTAGTGAAACTAGCAAGCAATATACAAAAAACGTATTTGTTGGACATAAAAAGTTTTAGGTCCTCTTAGTCTGTGAGCATAAAATTAAAAAAAAAAAACATGGTCAAATGTGGACCTCGAGATAAACTATCCTTAATAGAGAAATAATGACTCTACAACATGGACAAGGACTCACACTTAACAATTGATAACAATTTTGTTAAGCTCTTTGCAAAGTTCAACTTTGCTATCCAAAATTCGACATTGACACCACTTGCTAAATATACATTATAAAACAGACACATACAATAACAACAATATACAAGAAATAACAAGAAACACAAACCTGAACAATTGACATCCATTTCAAATTTGAGTTTATAAAATGCTTATGTTGTGCTTCAATTTGAAAATGCACATCAATATTGCAGTTAATAAAAGCACGCGGTCTTCGGTTGCAGCATCTTACCTTAACAGGTGTTATCTTAACATTGGACTGTTACGTTAACATTTCTGGCATGTAACATAACAGTTTGAAGAGTTAATTATATCTTTAATTAAAAATTCATACATTTGCTTACTTGTGAAAAATGAATGACAGCTTTTCGGTAAAATACCCCAACGTTGCTAAAATTGAAATTAAATATTTGTACAAGTTAAAAAGAAATATTAATTATTATTTATATTAATAAATATTAATTCAAATAAACTTTATTTAGTTAATTGTCATTCCCTTTTCCTTAATTACTTAAACACAGAGTAAAATATATAATTTATTAAGAGTTCAAACATGTTTAAGAAGAGTCCGAAACAAAGACATAATTTGGTGTAAAATGAAGAAAAGATAAAATACGATGAATTTGAATGAATCAGCACACTCATAAGTACACATCGCTATCGTCATCGGTGTCACCAGCGCTGTCCATTCCAATGGAACTGATCATGGTTTCCGGACACTTGGGCTTACTAACTGGCATGTTCAGATCGTCTTCGGACTGATTTACCCGACGATGTGATTGATACAAGAACTTGTTTCGTTTACTTGTGCCGTGATCTGAAGCCTTAGACTTGGTATTTTGTGCTTTTGGCATATCCTTGCGACCAGTTTTAATTTTCCTCTCCCTTTCCATTTCATAGTATTTGAGCGTCTTTGATTTGTCAGCTTTGCGTGAATTGAACAGTTTAGCCGACTTTTGTGGAAGCTGTCCCTCGTAGGGACCTTCTTCGCCATAGCCGAGTGGATAGGTTCTCTCGGGTGGTTCCTGCTCACGATAGTAATACCTATTGGGAATATCGGCAAATGTTTCACTTTCATCCGTACCAACATCATCGTCCGTCGAAGACTTTGAGGAATCCGATGCTGTATCCGTATCGTAGCTATTTTTAATTGTTTTTGAATTCTCAGTTGATTTATTTTCAACTTTCTTTTGATTAAGTAAAACTTTTCGATCCACCTCCACCATTCGTTGTCGCACTTTCACCTTTGCCCCGGAGATTTTAGCAGTGTTTATGGGTGCGATGGGCCTATGAAAATTATCCACCTTAACTGGAGATTCAACAGTTTTGTTCATTATTCCTCGGGTCGCAAGTCCTGATGGTTTTTTCTCAGCCTTTGGAAGTTCTTTGACAACCAGACTGGCAGTAGGGACTTTCTTTGAGTCACTCGAAGTTGATTCTACCTTTGCTAGGACATGCTGTGCTTGATCCTCCTCGGATTGCTTACTATAATCTCGATTAGTTTGCTTCATCAGCATTTCCAACAAGACGGGCAACTCCTTGTGATCAAAGTCGGCATTAACTTCGCGTCGCAGCTTTTCGCGTGACTTTTTAGATTTAATGCCCGTTTCCAGTGAAAATGTTTCCAGGGTATGCTTATAGCCGTACCAATCAAAGTAGTCGAAAATTAGCTGGTTGAGCAGATGCGACAGTCCTCGCTGTTCCAATTCACCACCGCACAGAGGTTCGTCCTTGCGCAGCTTCCTTTGGCCATGCAGCATTTTAAGGACCTTCACATGCAATCCACTTCGCATCTCGTCCAGCGTTCCATTCCGCTCAAAATGCAGCTTGATGCCCTCCTCAATGAGCTGCGAATACGAGTTGTCTTCCATTTTTGATTTAATTTATGTACACAATATTTCACAATCGAAATTTGTAGAACGACAATGAATTTGATGTGCTTACGAGTTGAATCTGTTTTATAATGAATATTATAATACCTTTGCTACATTCCAAAATGTTTACTCAGTTTTTCATTTTCATTTTCCTTTTTTTTTTGTTCAAGTGTCTAGAAAGTTTTTGTCAAGCTTGCAGCTCGTTTATCATGTAGATAACCTTGAGTTGAAGCCGGCATATATTAGCCATTAGCTCAACTTTTCACGACGCTGCAACGCGTTGCCAAGTTTTCAGGTGTCTTTCGACTTAAGAAAAGGACACAGAGTGCATAAGAGAGCTCTTACGTTGCGAGTAACACAGGAAGGTCTATCGGTAATTTAAGAAAAAAATAGGTTTTATAAAATATAAAATTGTCGAATAATACTATTTTCGAGTTATCACTAGATCACCTAAATATACACCTCTTTACGAGGTCCAGTTTCGAAAACATTTTCGTGCCCCAATATTTCTGATTTTAAATTTTGTGACGAACGATACAAAAATGTACACTTTTCTTTAAATGTACATATATTATTCTTAAAATGTGCCGAAGGCACATAATTTATATATACAATTTAGTATCGTTCGTCACACATTTGGATACCAGAAGTTTTGGGACATGGATATGTTCTCGTCAAGATTAGACTATTTCCAATCTAAAAAAGTACAGAATAATGCTTGTTCGTTAGTTTTCAAGCAGGAAATTAGCTTTTTAAGCAGCTTAATGAGATGCTGCGCCTAATTAAACTTAAGGCACACTGTTCAAACAGTTTCAGGTGCGCCAAGATGTTCAGGCCTGTTCCGGTTTTCACTTTCGGCAAGATTTTGCGAAAATGAATTTCCCTCACTTGTTCCGGTTTTCACTTTCGGCAAGATTTTGCGAATTGAATTCACGTGACATTGAGCAAGTGAGTTTGAATTCGGAAGGGTTAAATCGATGATTTTGGCATGCTTAGCATAAAATTAAAGTGAAAATAAAATATTTATACAATACTTCAATGTTTTGGGAATATTACTACATTATCAGATAAAAAAAAATATTTTGTTTGATTTTTAAATAATTTTTATTTCATCATACCTCAAAATCGATAAGACTCTAACCTAACATTTTTGTCGGATTTGCTCGACCTGTTCTGGTTTCCGCAAATATTCGTGAAAATGAATGGCAACTTTATTAGGGCTGCCCTTGTATATGAAGAAAGTAGTAAATACTTTGGTACATGTTTTAAACCACAATTTAAGTGTTTTTATGTATTGCGTAAAATGAAGAATTAAATTTCTTGTTTTTTAAATGCAAGTTTGGACAAAACTGTTTGTAATTTAATGCAAAAATAAACTGCTTATTTATGTAAACAAACACTGTGCAACAATTGACAACTCTGCAAAAAGACATTTCCAGCACTGAAATTAACCCGCGCTTTCAAAAATACAAAGGTTATAACAAAAGTAGGTTTTACCTTTGAAAAATGTTTTGACTTATGATTAAATAAATATTTGATGAATAAATTACACAATTAATAATTATTTTAACAGGCGAAAATTCATTTGACGCAAATGTCTGATTCGCTTAAAACATTTTCCAGCACTGTTCTGCAAAAAATTACTCAACACAATGTGGAAGGGAAATTCGGAGGGTAATTCGTAGGAAATGTAAAGGAATTTTAAGGGAAATTCGGTCAAATCTTGCGGATTGAAATTCGCAAAAAACAAGTGAAAACCGGAACAGGCCTGGTTGTCTTGGCCCAGAACGAAAAGTTGCCGATAACGGCCGACAGAGTGCGCTGCTAAATGCTTTTTAGACTTTACGGGTTTTTGTCGTTGGCTTTTGCCTTGTACGAGTATCAGTTGCAAAATTTATTGCACTTAATGGAATTTAAAAGTTTGTTTACTTAGGCAACTTCAATGCCGCCATTTTGCTGCCTCACTGCATCGTTGTATGTGCGTGTGTGTGTGTGTGCTTGTGTGTGTGAATTTCAGTGTCTGGCGTTTAAATGAATTTATGCTTAAGCGATAATCATGCAAATTAATAGTTGCACAAGGACTTTGCACACGCATCGAGCAGAAAAATATACAAAACTTTATTCAAGAGAAATAAAAAAAAAAATTTGAAATTTTCTGAACTTTCTGTGTGTGTTAGTTTTTTAGGTACGGCAAAAGAGTTGGCAGAGCAATTGAGCCAAAGAAATATTTAATAACTATTTTTTTTGTTCAGCTTGTGAGTGAAAAGTTCTCTTTGCATTTAATTTTGTAATGGAATTGTTAAGAGCCGTTCAAGCAGCCAGCTGATTTATAGCTTGGCCGAAGTTTTAGTGCGAACGAATTAAAAAATATACAAAAAAACATAATTAAAGAGCCACAGCTGCCTTTAAGACTAATGCAACTGCTGTTTAAATATTTGTTCCACTAATTAGTAAAAGTGTTGCCGAAAAAGAAGAAGCGGAAGACGCAGAACACAAAGTAATACTCACAAAATGCTGCTGCGCTATTTCCGGTTTATCTCTCTTTTGTAGCAAAGCCAATTAGACAAAATGGCTGCGACACATTTCCGCTGGTTGGACGCTATATTCTGACTGAGCCTCATGCGTTGCCTACAAGTGGATCCCTTGGGGTCCTTTGGTTGAGCGGGGCATCTCAACAATGCTGCAAAGGTTGTAACGCACTGGGCATTTAAGAGGGATTTGATAGACAAATAAATATTTTTGTTCGGCGTTTAAGTACAAATTGTGTACGCTCAGATAATTGTCCGAATTTAGCGTGAATTGCATAGAAATTCGAGTTCAGCTTGAGAATTAAATACAAATACATTAAGATTAAAAAAGCATCTTAACTAATTTTACCACTTCGCTGGACTATTTTTCAATTTTTCTTTTAGAACCATTAATTGACGTGTTTAACTGCTGGCCTTAAAATGAGCTGCTTATTTTAACTTTCAATATAAGAAATGCTAAAAGAAAATTGTGAAAATTTGTGAATGTACTGAAATAATCAGGCCTGTTCCGGTTTTCACTTGTTTTTTGCGAATTTCAATCCGCAAGATTTGACCGAATTTCCCTTAAAATTCCTTTACATTTCCTACGAATTACCCTCCGAATTTCCCTTGCACATTGTGTTGAGTAATTTTTTGCAGAACAAAGCTGGAAAATGTTTTAAGCGAATCAGACATTTGCGTCAAATGAATTTTCGCCTGTTAAAATAATTATTAATTGTGTAATTTATTCATCAAATATTTATTTAATCATAAGTCAAAACATTTTTCAAAGGTAAAACCTACTTTTGTTATAACCTTTGTATTTTTGAAAGCGCGGGTTAATTTCAGTGCTGGAAATGTCTTTTTGCAGAGTTGTCAATTGTTGCACAGTGTTTGTTTACATAAATAAGCAGTTTTTTTTTGCATTAACTTACAAACAGTTTTGTCCAAACTTGCATTTAAAAAACAAGAAATTTAATTCTTCATTTTACGCAATACATAAAAACACCTAAATTGTGGTTTAAAACATGTACCAAAGTATTTACTACTTTCTTCATATACAAGGGCAGCCCTAATAAAGTTGCCATTCATTTTCACAAATATTTGCGGAAACCAGAACAGGTCGAGCAAATCCGACAAAAATGTTAGGTTAGAGTCTTATCGATTTTGGGGTATGATGAAATAAAAATTATTTAAAAATCAAACAAAATATTTTTTAGACCCCGTACTTTAAAAAAGTATAGGGGTCTATTAACTTTGTCACAAAAAAATGTGCGTAACAGGCAGAAGGAGGCGTGGCAGACCCCATAAAGTATATATATTCTTGATCAGCATCAACAGCCGAGTTGATATAGCCATGTCCGTCTGTCCGTCTGTCCGTCTGTAAGAGCGCCTAGATCTCAGAGACTATAAAAGCTAGAGACTTCAAACTTGGTATGTAGGTGCGTCTATATTGTAAGCAGATCGAGTTTGTTTTAGATTTTGGCCACGCCCCCTTAAACGCCCACAAATTAGAAAATCTTAATTATAAGGACAATTTTAAAGATAGACATTCCTTATTAAGCATAGACGAAGATATTGTTACTTTCCATATGTGCTGAAAATTTCATCGCGATCGGATAATAAACAGAGAAGATATTGAACAACTAAATTCTCCTTTATTTGCCATACTTTAGCAGCAACAACAACAATCAATGAATACAATTAATTACTTTTGACTTACAGTCCAGTAACAATGAAATCTATTACTGGACAGTGGATTTTAAAGAGCGACTGTGGCGCAACGTGTAAAGACGCCTAGTTTTTTGCTTACATTGTCAGTTGTGTCAGGGGGTCGCGGGTTCAAATCCTGACACGGACAAAATTTTTTTGTTTTTAAAATCAATTTTTTTGTGTTATGTTGATATTTTATATAAGTGTTGCATTTTTATCAATTCAAAATGTTAGTATTTATTATTTGACCAATAAAATTAAGTTGTTAGCAGATGATCCCCAAATGTTTTTTTTAATGTTATTAAATTTTAAAATGATGTTGCAGAAATCATAACTGGCAAAGAATAAATCATTGTAGTCTTAACATATCTGCATTTTGCATTTGTAAAGTTGGCTTCGGTGGCCTAAGGGGCAAAGTTCCCAGTAAATAAGCAATTAGTCGCGGGTTCAACTCCCAGCGAGAGCAAATTTTTTAATTTTTTTTTTTATATTTGCAGACTTTTTAGATCATATGTAGGTCCCGAGCTCGAATCCCGGCTTGAACAGACTTTTTTATTTTTAAGATTTATTAATGTTTTCCTGACATTTTATATATGTTGCAGTTACATCAATTCAATGTTAATATTTGATTTTTTTTTTGGTTTATGATTAAGAGATGTGGGAAATGCTCTTATCGCTTTCTTGCTTTCTCTAATGCTTAAATCAATTTATTTTGTGCATCTGTTAAATTTGATGATGTGCTTTACTAAATCATTTATTATATCTTTAATGTAAATTGATATACGTATCCTCAATATATTTGGGCGAAAATATATATATATTACAATGCATTAAATGTTTGTAGCGACTTATATTACATGACTTTAAGCAGTGTTTGCTTTTGCATAGTAAGTACGGGGTCTTCGACAGTCGAGTACCGCTCGACTATGCTGCTACTGCGCAGCCGCACACGTTCAGTGTAAACTGCGTCACTGCTATGATTTGCTTCTGTTACGTTGCTGTTATTCCGCTGTTAGGCGAACAAAAATGCTTACGAACGCAATGCAAACATATCATTGTGGTGGTGCCGACCACTGATTTAGACATTAAGCAGTTATTATCAAATCAATTCTCACACTCTTAATTGCTCTTTTAAAATTGTACATAATAAATTAAAGAAGGTAATTTTAATAAAGTTATTTTTACACCCATACAGAATTTCTTAATTCAAAATTTAATGTGATAAAAAAGATAGACTAAAATAGTAATGACATTTATAGAAATTGGAGTAGTGAAATAGATAGATATAAGAGATCTATGTGATATTATTGAAAGAATTCCGGTTGAAGTAGAAATATAAAAAGATAAGCTTATTGATTAACATAAAATTCCAATTTACAAGGTTTTCCACACTCTTAGCTTCTTTCTATTGTGCTGGGAAAACGTCTCACATATATTAATTATAATATTTCCATATTAAAATTTCCTTAGACAACTTGAAATATCATTATTAATATGATTTAATCCCTTTTTATATGAATTTCGCGACGAAAGTGTATAATAAAGTCGATGCTAAAATTGTTGGCTCTTATAGTTGTTGGCCATTTGAGCATTGTCCTTGTTGTTATTACCGACACACTTTCGCATTTGCTAATCGCATTAATTATGCGACGCTTTCAGTTGCTGCTGGGCCTCTCTCCGGAGCTGCAGGCAAATGGCCAACAAATTGAACAAAGGCTAACTGCAGGCAAAGATAAGGAGGCACAGATTGTGAGAAAGAGCGCGAGACAGAGAGAGAGAGAGAGTAAAATAGATGGCAACATTTGAGACATAATTGCCTCACTGGGGAATTAAATTGAACACAGCTAAATTAACAGAAGATGGCATTTTATTTCATTAATTATCAATTAGTGTTTGAAAATTATTATGCCAGATTTATTAAGTGCCAGTGGCTGGCAACAAAATGAAGCCAAAGTTTTGACAAATTTCTATTGAATTAATTAGTCGAAAATACTTGAAAAGGAAACTGACAAGATATACGAGTATTATGTATTGATACATGCTTTGATTTGCTAATGCATTCACTTGAAACTACTTATGTGCTTCCGAATCGTCTTAATCATGGACTCGGCCTGTGAGTTTGAGGATTCACGCAACAGTCCGATGACCTCGGAGATTCCACCACCTGGACGTCCACGATGCGCCTTCGTAGCCAAGGCAAACAAAACTCCCGCACAGGCGCCACGTTTTCCCTCCCAGTTCTCAGGACTGGGGTCGAGTCTGTGTCGAACAAAGATTCCCATTTTAATTCCCTGATTCAAATGGTTTTTGATGTGAGCATACTCACTTCTCGAGCATATCGAATGCCTTGGCAGCCACCCAGAACTCCTCGCACTTGTAGCACTCGTTGGCAATTAGCTGAAGCAGCAGAAAGGCCTCGGCATTTGTATCCCTGGTGATGAACACATTCCAGGCCAACTCCGGGTGGGCGGAGTGTATGTGACACTTGGCCAAAATCATGCAGTAAGTATGCTGATTTTTAATATCCACATCCCCAATCTGCATCAGCAGCTCCTCGGCCTCCTTGTAGTATCCCGTGGCACACTTGGCCTGGGCAAAATTGTAGTTAAAGACATCGTCATTCACAAAGTAACTCCGGATGGAGTTCATGTACACGAGCACCTCCTCGAACTGTTCGTAGAGGAAGAAGGCCGAAGCCATGCTCTGGCGTCCTGGGATTGTATCGCATTCGGTGGCCGAGCTGCCCACCAGATGAAGATTCTGCTGGGCCGTCTTTATGTGCTCCTTCTGCAAGTGAGTAAGTTTAGGAGTTGAGTTCGTATAAAATTTAAATGTAGCATTTTATATTATTAAATATTTATAATTTGAGTTTTTATTTCTTTTGAAATCGAGTTGGCAATCTATCTGAAAATAACTAATACCGAATTACCGAGTTTTATAGCGAGTTTTCTCATAAATTAATTTTTGAAAGAAAACGTAATTATAAATCTAAAATACACGATTACTTAACAAAGAAAATTATCGCTTCAATGCTTGCTTTTAAAGTTTGTTTTTAAGTTTTTTAATTGGATTGCATTGGTTAATATTTCAAAAATATACAATAATGATAAATATATATTGATGTTAAATCCGAAATATGGATTGAGTATTAAATCGAAATGCTGAAGTCATTTAAAGAATAAGCGAGTTGCGATGTTTATTTACATCACTAGAAAAACACTATAAATAATTTTCTATTGAATTCAAAACTGAATTTCTTTTGCATATTATTTTTGAAAATGCCACTTTAGTCTTCTTAAATCAATTTAATATATATGTTAGCATATTAATTATTGATATATTGTTTTAAATTAAAGTCAGTAGAATGAATTATATATATTTTTCAAGTGAGAAGATTTCCAGAGTCTTACCGATCCGAGTTGTTGTCCCAGTGCCGCATGGACCACGCCCTTGAGTATGTACTCATGTGGGGACGTGGGTTGCAGCTCTTTCATCAGAGCATGTGCCTCCTGAATTTCGCCCTGCTTCAGATAGTAGATGGCCAGATTTAAGCGCGCCTCGGGCACAATATTGAGCAGGCTGGGCAGCACTCTGAGAGCCCCTTCGCCATTGCGAAATACGACCAGATTGTGACGAATCAAATCCGCTCCAAAAGTATCGTTGTCGGAAATGTTTTTAATCTCCTGCTCGGCGACGCGTCCGCTGAAAAGTCGAAAACGATTGCAGGCCTTCAGATTGATGGCAATGGTGCTGTCGCCATGTTGGCCGAGATACACCTCGAGCACCTCTTGGGACATGTCGTAGTAGTCCAGCTTGTAGAAGCACAACGCCAAATACACATTGATGGCCATAAAATCCTTGTTGTCGACCAGAACGCGCTTGTACACATCAATTGCCTCCTGATAATGGGCGCGCATATAATGCATCGACGCTAAACTCAATTGCTGCTCCACGCTCGGGGCATTCAGCAGCTCCTCCAGCAATTCAGCCCACTGTTGATCATCGCCCAGTTTGTGGGCGAGGTGAAAGAGCAGCCGCTGCTTTAACGGACTATTTGCAGTGCTCTCGATGAGCTGTTTTGCCTCCTCGTAGAGGCCCAAGTAGAACATGCAAACGGCCACATTGAGTATCAGATTTGGCTCGACTGCCTCCTGGCGCCGCTTGATGTCCTGGTATTGATTCAAAGCCTGTTGGTAGTCGCCCAAGTGGAAATTGCAGTAGGCAATCCATTGATCGATTTGTCGCTGCTGCTGTTCATTGTCCAGCGCCTTTCCCTCCTCATCCTCCGGCTCGTCAGTGGCGTACTGAATTTTAGAAAAATGTAGTTCGAATTATTGGATAATTAAAGTGACAGTCGTACGACAACATGTGTCAATAACCAAGAAAAATAACTATTTTCTAAATTTTCTTTTATGTCTGGATTGCAATTAAGTCGCTAGTATTGTTTATGATTTTTTGAAAATTGTTAAAAAAATTACTATTTTAACCCCATTTTTCTCCTATTCATACAAAAACTACTTAAGGAGCAATGGGTTAAGGAAAGTTTTGTATCATTCAAACGGTCCCTAGGCCACGTACGTTTGGCCTATGGTCAACAAAATTAACACTTTAAAAAACTCCAAAAACCTTCTCTTGTAGGGTATCCGGCTTTCTTTGTCCGCCACTGTATATGTAAAAATGATGACAAAAAATTTACATTATGATTAAAAGTTATAAGCAAATATAAACTATGACATGGCGAACATCGCGAGCCTTCTGTTTTGGATGATGTGCATTAATGTGAGGTTTTTTTTTCGTTACGCTAAAAAATTTCTATATAATTAAGAGTTGCAAATAAAAATTGAAACGAAATATCTTTTTACGAAGTTATTATGTTTAGGAGTAATTATACACATATAATACATCAATGGTAAGGAATTAAAGTGTAGATCAAATATAAATGCTGATTTATGAAATGAGCTCTCCTACATATCAACTTAGTTTTTATTTACAATTTTTATAAAAAAATTCAAAAATAAGTTCCATGTTAAATTTTTATTATAAGAATTAAAAAATAGAAGTTAAAAAATTGTATCCTGTTCCTGGATAGTCCATCCAAAAATAACGTATGTGCAATGTCCCTGTCATTTTTTTTAATGTTATATTTTTTTCAGACTGATTACTTTTTTTTGGGATCCCTGTTAAATTCAGTTGAATAATTTTGTGCATGATAAAAATTAATGCAATTGTGTTTTTATTAAAAAAAGGATTTATCAACAGTTTAGTGCTCTCTTTGGATTTTGTTTTATTGATATTGAATAACTCATGCTCTGAAATAAATATAATTATAAATACCGTCTATGTATGTGTATAAAATGAATATAAGAGCAGACAATAATATAGAGAAAAAGCAGATGTCAAATATGCAGCTCGTATCATGTCATCATATTTGAATTCACATATTACATATTTTTCTGTTAATTAAAATGCTGCTCTTGGAATTCTCATATTTTACTCTAGTTATACCTGGTGAGTAAAACTAGCTATAAATATGAAATATTTGATCCATTGAGTTTATTTGATTTTCAAAATTAAAAACAGGTACATATGTTAATTTTTTTGGTCAAGACAATCACTTGACTTATTGTATTTGACTGAAATAGTACTAGTGCCAACGGAGTATATAACGTACCTCAAGAAAGGCTCTAGCTCCCGTGTAGTCCCGCTTGATGATGAAATCCTCGAGAGTTGCCGGCGCTGGCGCCTTGCGCTGCTGTTGCATGCCACCGCCACTGGCCACATGCCGCGAGCTGGCCGAGTCCGTTTTGCCACGTGAAAGTATCTGTGCGAATCATGTAACTTAAGTAACACAACTATCTCAAGTATCTCGAATATCTTAGCTATTTTCCAGCTGCATTTCTTACCATTTCTTTTCTTTCTTGGCAGAGAACTTTGCCTCGTCTGCTTTTTTCTGTATTTTCTCCGTTTTTTTGCTGTAGTTTTGTTATTGTCTCTGGGCGCTTGGTTACCGTTCCGATTGCGGTTATGGTTGCTTGGCAACCCAACATAGCGTCGATAAAGCAGTTCCCATGCCTGACTGCACCCCAGAGCCAACTGTTGCTCCTTCACGCAAATGTCATACTCAAATAATGGTTACATTTTCAGTTTTTTTCTCCATTTTGTGTTGTTTGTTTTCTGCATATTTCTGCTGAAGCATAAAATGCGTTATGTGCATGCCCTACAAAATGAGAATACACTTCACTTTTCATCAAATTTGTAACGGAGTTGATAATAATGGGAGAATAACTTTTTTGAATTATGCATGTTAAAGTCTTACTGTTAATCAACAGGCATCTATGTTAGGTTATGTGATGTACTTATTACGTAAACGTATGTTGTTTAGAACAATGTTAATTATTGTGTCACTGTTATGTTAATGACAGCACACATTTTCTGATGACATTCGTTAAACATTCGTTTGAGACTGTTAATTTCAGAAAAAGTATTTTAACATATCGTACGTACTCGTCATAACATAGTATGAAATATGTTATCAGACTAATGCTAAAATTGAAGACCACATATTTTAGAAATATTCTAATTTTTAAAGGGTAAGTCAATCGTTAGAAAGTGATGCTAACTATTCAATTTTAGATAACAGTCACACCAATGTTAATGTTAATGATAATGACAGAGCGAGCTATGTATTGACATCAGTTTAACATAAATAACGTTTGATATTATGGGTAATGTTAATGACAGAGCAAGCTATGTAGCGACAACAGCTTAACACAAATAACGTTTGTTATTAGGGATAATTTTATTAGTTTCATTCATATGCTGCTCTCTTCATTAGGGTATGCAATTATTGGTACTGTGACAAAGGAATTTTCTAGTTGTTTCACATTCCATTAGAAGATTTCACTTGGATTCCACTTAAGGTGAGTTCAGCCACCTAAAGTGCAGTCTGTGGAATGCATTGTTGACACACTTGCCTTATTTATAAGGCGCACAAAACTCATAAATATGCAGGCAGCCTGAAAGAAAAATGCGTGCGTCACTCGACATCGCATTTGCTTCGCTTTGCATTGCAAAGCTTTCACATTTACCGTATACTATTTTTTGCCCACTTCTTTGGCCATGTTTTATCTGCAGACATCGCAGAATGCTTAATGTGATTCACATATGTTGATAGACACGTTTGTTGTTCTCTATGCTCTTATTCGCATTAGAGTGCGTACAGGTGCAAAATCAAATAACGATGAGAATATTCTCAAAGAGCTGTCACCTTGATATTCATGTTTAAGTAAGAGGTTTAAAGTTGAAATGCAACACTGTAGCTTGAAGTAAATTATAATGTTTGTGCTTGACTACGAGTTGCCCTGTTTACAGTTTGATAAGCTCTTAGAAGTATATCCTAATAGTACTATCTTCCACTAAAATTTTGGATTACCTCATCGTTATGAAATATTTTCTTAAATTATAAAAATCTTATGCTTAATCCTGAGGCGGTATTTGAAAAAGCTATCATAACTATGTAGCCGCTAGATGGCGCCAGTACTATTTTCCACTGAAATACATTATCTAAGATACTATTCAAAAAAATATATAAGCCTTATTGGCTTAAAAATGTCTGCTTAGGTTTTTTATGTATATACAAATAGATAAACAATATTTATTGAAATTAAAATTGGGTCTTAAAATATATATGATTATTAATAAAACCTTTATTATTTTTATATGCATACCAAAGATATGACTAGAATCCAAAGCTAATGGTATCCTTTCTAATCCAGAGTAATATAAGCTGAAACCAAAAACCACAAACCACATAAAACTGAGGGCAGATTCCCGGCGAGAATTGAATATAAAATTGTAGATAAAAATAAATACAAAAAAAAAAACAATCTGTTTGCTGCCTACAAGATAATCATATGGTTCAAAACAGCAACAGCAAACAAAAAACAACAGCAATCATATTGTATATAAAACAAAATGCGGGTATTGTGGAAACAAATTTATTTTCAAGTGCTGTGCAACGGTAACGAGTAACGAGTACTTGAATCATTTTAGTTGCCTCTTCCACAGTTGTCTATTGTTTATTGTCTGTTGTCTGTTGTCTGCTATCTCTGTGTGTGTGTGTGTGTTTGTTGTGTGATGTTGTGTATTCAGGGCGCGGCCTTTGTTTATGCTACACTTTATTGCGCTTTTGCAATTTCGCGTTTCCGTTTCCTGTCAAATCAGCCATAAAAAGCAAGTCGGGCCCGTGACACCGCGCGCCTATTACATTTCGCAGTCGAATAAACAATGCCAACATCATTTGCACCTCCTTCATTATGGCGCTCGTTATTTGTCAAACAAATAAACAGCGCGCAAGCAGCAGCAGGGAGTATCTACAGGGTAGGGGTGAGGAGGGGTGGCATCACAGAGGGGGGCGGCACGTGCGGGGGCTGCGCTCTTCGGAGGCGTGACAGCCGAATGCTACGTGCAATTGTCTTCCAGCTCGGCCATGATTTTCCATCATTATCATTGCGCTCGTGTTTACATTTTTTAGAGCAGCATCCCAATACCGAATTCCCGATACTGAAACGAAGGCGAAAAGGGCAAATCAAAAACAGAAGAAACGAACGAAGAAGGCGCTAAAGAAGAAGCAGATTGAAGCAGGCACCAAGTGACAATTTATTGTCATCTCTTCTTTCCTTTCGTTTCAGTTCACGCTTGTATTGCTCTCTTACTGCTCTTCTAAGGGTATAATAATTTTGTCACCAATTGTGTTACTCAATTTGAATTTTCCAATAATTTTCTGTGAAAGAAATCTTCAACAAATATTCCAAAATTCACTTGTTGTATTTATAAATACAGTTGAACTTCCATAATTCGAGCTTCTATACCTCGAGTCTCTCTCTAACTCAAGCCAAATAAGTGGCAGTAAAATTAATAAACTTAAGAAAAATAAGCCGAAAATCTCCATAGCTTGAACCTTTTCGACTGTATTGTTTTTTTGATTATATTGTCCATTTGTCATTTCTTAGGGTATTAATTCTACATCAATTCCCTAAAATTGTTTATACTCTGTTTTGTTTTTTTACACTTGACTATTTGCATTGCCTCTTTCTGTTTTCATCTAGCACTTGGGCAAACTTGTTTTGTCCTGCTTTAGTTCTTACATTTTGTTGCCAATTCCTTGCTTTTTTTTATGCATTCTTTTTTATTTTGTAAAAAGAAAAAATCACATGAAAATTGCGAACTTGCGAAATGAAGTGCAAAATTCAAACGGAAATTGAAATGGCAATGACAGAGTTGAATTCCCTTCATCTGCTCGTGCTTCTGACTGCCTCTCACTTTGTGTTTTGGCCTTAACTTAGTGTCTTTCCTGCTTAACAGTTCGACTGGTTGTGCACATGCTTCTCCTAACTCGAACCCGAACCCGAACCCTAACACTAACCAACTTGCCTGCAGTTCCATAGTTTCTTATATTTTCTTGTCTTGCCATTTTCTCCCCAAATAAAGTTGAAGAAAATGGCGATTTTCTCAAGCGAAAACTAAACACTTGAAATGCGAAAATAAATAAGAATGGACATCTTGGCGATTTATTGTATACGATGATGATGAAGTTGTTGTTATTGTTGTTGTTGCTGCAATGTAGGCGCTGTACAAAGTTAAGCTCAAATGTTGCATGCCACTGAAGCATGCATAATAACTAAGTAGACATTCAAAAGGAAATAAAAGGAATACGACCAACAAAATGCTGCAAAGCTTGCTCAAACTATCGAGTTATTCAACAACGAAATGTTTATCTGTAAAATATAAATATAAGATGAACATTTCCTCATATTTGCATTGCATGAATGAGCTGCGGAAAAATATTAAAGTTTTAAGACATATAAAATTACATTCATTTCATTCATTCATTTCCCTGCAGCAAAAATAGTATATCAATTGTTTTCTGGCTTTAAAGTCAGCCAATTTATGATAAAAAGAAAGAAATAAAAATGAAATGATAATAAAATTTGTAGCTTAAAGTTCTGCAAATTGGCAGTAGGCATTTAAATATTATTAAAGCAGTAGAAATTCCAAAGCTTTAGGTACGAGCACAATTCTTAAAGCCTGACATTAATTTAATAAATAGAATCTGAGATATAGATGCAGCTTTCCAAGCACACAGAGGCTTAAATTTACCATTATTAAAGTTTCTAAAAAAAAGCCAATATAATATTCCAAGGTTTAGGGTACAGTGAGTATAGAAGTGTGATTTTAATAAGATTAAACGAATATGTATTAGAAAACTGTGCTTTAAAAGCATACTTTTTAAAGCTCAAATATGCTTTCGTGAAAACAAATCTCTCGCAAAAAATTAATTATTATCTAAAATCACTTGCCATCAAATTCACTTGCCAGTTTACTTTTGATAGCTTTAAAAGCATATGAAACCGTGTGGCTTAAAAAGCACCATTTAGCACTTTCACTCCAAAGCTCTCAGCACAAGGGGGAATTGGGGGGAACTTGTCGGTTGTCGGTGGTGGTCGGTGCTGCTGGACTGAGGTCACTAAATTTCAGCCTGTTGTTTGCAATTAGACGCAAATAAACTAAATTGTTTCGAGGCTCACACGTTTTCAGCCTAATGCGAGCCATTTTCAAATTTGTGCAACAATCTCGCGAGCACACACACATATACACACACACAAACACACTCACACAGTTGTTGTAATTGTTGCGCCCTGTGGGGTTGTTGGCCAACTGCATTTATTGGCAAAATGTTTTTGGTAAATGTGTGAAATATTTTGACTGGTTTTTGCAGCCAGCCCTCTAATTTGTGTATTTTGTACGATTTGCCGTATTTGCATATTTTAATTAAAACACAAATTTAGCGTTTTAAGCCCAAACTCAACATCAGAATCAAAATGAAAATCAAAATCAAAATCACAAAACGAAATCAAGTGCAAAATATTCGATTTCAACAATTTTCGTGTCTAGATGTGCAGTTGTGAATTTGTGTTTCTATTGAGATTTTCCACAAATATGGCATTTATCTGATACTTGTTATATGCTTAGATTACCTAATATAATTAAATTTTATCAAGAGTCATAAGAAATATTGGATATTTGACTCAATTTGACTGCTAACCTTTTCCACATGCTTGCGTACCTTTGCTTATTTTAATAAATATTTCAATAGACACGCAATACACAGCCACACCCACACACACAGATACATACACATACACACACAAACTAGTAGACAGACATAGTTTACTATCTACTAAATATTTAAACACAGCATCAGATCGTAAAAGCAAAATGTATGCAAAGTGCATGTCGAGCAGCAATCGAGGTGAGCTGTAAAAAAAACGAGAAGAGAAAATTAAAATGAATAAAAGTAGACATCCAGCAAAAGACGAAAGATAAGAAAACAAGACTTTGACGAAGGCAAATCAGCTAGAAGATACCCTGTCAGCAAATAAAAGATATGCAATATGTATAGTGAAGTTCTGATATGAAACGTTCAGCATTGAAAATGATTTTTTTTTTTTTTTAGATTTTAAACGATTAAGAGACGATATATCTTTAAAGTTCTGTTAAAGAAATTCTAAAACAAATACTAAATTTGTACGTCATTACAATTTGTACATTTTAAAGCTGCCTATATAATATGAGTGAAAAGAATTCGATTGCTTAAGACAGGGTATCAAACCGAAACGAATATCGGTTATGATTTCCTTTAGGTTTTCGGTAATCGGCTAAACTTAAGATTTGGTTTCGAAATACTGGTACGTTAATATAAAACCTATACCAAAAAAAAAAAAATACTGGTATGAATTCGGCTTACAAAACAATTTTACAAAATGTTAATATGTAAATTTGAAAACAAATATTCAAACATTTTAAAAATTAAGATCAATATAACATGTGTATAAATTAAATTAATGCAAAAGTAAAATCTAATTTTATTTTACACCTTAACCGTTAACCGTTATGCATGAATCAGTATCTTTACGGTTATTTCGCTTCGCAATAATTTGGGTTTTTGGGTTTAATATATTGAAAAAAGCTGTTAGTACCGGTTAAACGCTAAGGTTATAGCTACGGGTTTAATCCCTGGCTTAAGAATTGGCAATTTATTTAGTTGATTTTCGTTGCCTTCATCATACCCTACACTTTGACCCTGAAGATTACATGGTATGTACGAGAGGCAGGCAAAAAATGCAACAATATTGAATAAAGTTAGTACCTGTCGAGCTGTTGTGTTCCATCGCATGCTGGATGTTGTATTTGTATGTATGTGTGTGTGTAAAGTCGTACTTGTAGATACTTTTACTACAAGCATTTTTACCCAAGACCGGCGGCGCAAAGCAGTCAACGGTATTCACACCCAAAGCACCCATAGAATCATGCATGAAATAGTAACCTTACCAGGTGTATGTGTCTATATGTGTGTGAGCCTGGTGTGTGTGTGTGTGTGTGTGTGCGTGTGTGAGTGTGTGATTTCTAATATAAACGCAAATATGCAAACATTTTGCTGCGCACATTTCACCACGTCTTTTCATGGCTTTTGGCAGTAAAGTGAAAAAAATCTTTTGAAATAAATATCTGAATAGTTTCTGTTGAGGGCAACACTGTATTTTAGGAAATGTAACTGTAATGCTACGAAATCTAGCATTAGTTAACAAATTACATAGACTAAAAACAATTTGGATAGTTTAATTTTTTTCAATAAATAGTATAAGTTTTTAAACTAAAATATATTTTGAAACACAAAAAACATAACATAACAGTTATATAAAAGTCTGTATAGGTATACTTATTCTAGTGCACTATTATATATATCTGTTGTATTCAAGTCTAATTCAATGTAGTTCTGTAATTTTTCATCACTTAACTCTTCTTAGAAACATTTACGAAAAGTTCAAGATATTGTCGAAGGTTGCATGTTTCAGATCGTTGAGTGTTAAATACATATTATATTTAAGCTGTGTTCCAAAAGTGCATCGCTCTCAGCTGCTGATACTCTCACATAGCACTCGGATTTCGTAAATCGCTTATCGGGGGAGTCTTAAACCAAGAACGCATTGAATCCAAATGGTTTTGGTGGTACACACACTCGTGCAATAACACGACCATTCAGTGTGCCACTGAAAATTGCTTAATTTCATGCACATCCCCGATGTAGGTTCCCCCCCTCAACCCATGCCAAACTACGTCTCTGCGTTTGGTGTTGCCTGCAAGCGAAAACAAATAAAACCAAAATGCACCAAAGCCGCAATATGCATGTGTGTTTACGAGTGTGTGTGTGTGTTTGTGTGTGTGTGTCTTATGCTATGCCAGGCCACGCCCACACAATCAAGCGCCCATTTATGCACTAATTAAAATTTTATCGTTAAATCTTGTTTGCATGCATTGGAACAAGCGGCATGTTGAACCCACCGAACAACGTCGACGACGACGACGACGATAGAGCTTGAGAGGCACCAGAGGCATCATGTATCCCTCCTCCTCGGTTATTCTTTACCCTGTTACCCCTTCCCACTTTACCCATTCCATGTTCATGCCTTACCCCCTGCTGAAATGTATGCAATGCGCACATTTTTCGACTCGAAAATGTTTGGCAACAGTTATTTGCACTTCCGGCGCTCGCCACGCCCATTGCCTCCGTTTGCTGTTGCAGCTACATACACACAGATTCTCACATACACATACGCATGCAATTTTCATTGCGTTTAACGCTTGGCACCAGCCATTTTCATATTTTATTTGCCTTTCGCATAGTCGAATGCGAACACAATTTGCCCGATAAGTGCCTTCGTATATCTTTCAAATGCCGTCTGCAATGGTAGGCTGCATGTGGGAAAGGGACAGGGAGAGGGAGAGGGAGAAGGAAAGGGAGAGAGGTAGTTAGTTAGTGCTTACACGATGTTATTACAGTTGATCCAAGTGGCATTGAAAAGTTGCCGACAATTAAATATGAATTACATTTGACGCTTTCACTGGCTATGTGAGAAAAATCACAGTTACCAGTCACCGTGAGAGTGACATTGACACTCGTCAGTTTGTCACTTTTACCCGATAGCAGTTTAGCAAATTACATTCACACTCAAAAATTCAATTTCCAAAAAATAAAACTATCTCCTCATACATAAATGGCTAAAACTAACTGACCGAAACGAACTCACTCAAAACTTTACGCGCCGTCAACTTTTTTAATTTAATACATTGCGTATACGTAATTTTTGCGGCTTTATGCGACAACTGTGTGCATGTGTGCGTGTGTGTGCTCATGGTCAGAAATTTAATTAAAATGTTGCATGAGTGAAATTCAAATTCTAATTTCAAATTCTAATTTCAAATTGCATGCAAAATGAATAATTGAATGCAATAGTTGAAACAGTTTGACTGCTCTTTTAGTTAATTTTTGTCAGTGTCTGTTATCAAATTGAAATGTTTTACTCACGAGTTGACAATTGTTGCCAACAGTTTGGGTAATCTGAATATAGCAGTTATACACATTGACATAAATTCACCTGCTGCAAATGCTTAAAATTTAGTTGCTAACTGCATCTGATGTGCTGTTATTTTGTTATATTTTATGCACATATTTATTTAGTACTTTAACAAGTTAAACTCAATGAAAAGATTAAATACTTGACTAACATTTTCAAATAATTTTAAGTCGTTACGCGTGTATAAATTTTAAAGTTTTCTTACTCAAAACTTTCTCTAAATTTCTTTGAATTAACTAAACATTTTATCTATTATTGTAAAAGATTTTTAATATTTTTAAAGTTTTTTATAAATTATCTGCTAGAAGATTTAACATACATAATCGCGAGATTTCACTAACATTGCACTTATGTTAAATATACACTCACAAGACAACTGTTATTTTTGAAATTTGTATATTAATAAGCGTAGTACGCTCTAGCTTAAAACATTTTGGACGCTCGAAATGTTCGATGTTTTGAGGTCGGGCCTTACAGAATTGAGTGTGACATCATAATACCAAAAATCACTAAAAAGTTGAGAGATTGTTGGTCCTTTGCTGCTGTGGTCACACTGTTGCGTCAGCTGTGCACAACAAACAAGTAAATACAATTCAAATAATCAAAGTGACAAAATGGACCAAATGGACTTGATCAGTGAAGTAGCAGCGACCAATGCCATTATTTTTGGATAAACGGCCTCTGCAATACTTTCCCATGCACTTTTGATAAAAGTCGCATCAAAATGCTTTTTATCAGTCAAATCCCATATTAATGGCCTCTCTATCACGTCTTCAATTAACCTTATGCGTTCTTCATTTTCGAAGACATCAATTCGGGTCTTATTTTGCTGCATATTTTTTCCCGCTATTGTTGTTAATAGATTTCGACTAGTCAAAACAACGATTCAATCGATGTTTTGAAAGGTCAAAATATAGCTGCCATCTGTTAACCAAATAGTGTTGTAAAACGCCAGAAAATATTCTGAGCTGCCCATATTTAGGTACAGCGTACATAGGTTTAGAAATGGCCTTACAAAAACATTTCGAGCATGTTTGCAACCCTTTTTTTATATGGAGTTTTGGCCTTGCAAAAATATTTTCGGCTAGAGCGTACTATGCTATAACTTTAAAATCTTCTGCACTGTTAATAAGACTATTATGTTATATTCTATAACTACAGCACGGCCTTGCAGTAACATTAACAGCGTCAGCTTAGCATTGCTGCCAAATATGTTATCATTTAACATATTTCTATAAATTTAACTGTAACTATATTAAAATTGATTTTCCGTATAATTATTGTAAATGATTTCCATTGTGTTTTCCATTATCTGTGCAGCATGATTTCAATCAGATGCAAAACAACCGCAAATGGTTGGCAAATGACTGTGATTTCAAGCAGGTAACAATAATTTATTTATATCAATTTACATGTACATTTTGTGGCGGCAATTCTAGTGGTAGTATTTAATTTTATTTTGCCATGTGTGGTCGCAAATGTGGCTCAACTTAGATGAGCTTCTGTTTCAGTCCTGAGGCTTCGCTTGCCTGAGGTCATCAAGTCTGGTCGCTTTACGGGCTTAAGAGCTAAGAAGTGACACACCCACCTTACACACTACGCCCACTTGGATCTCACCACTGGGGCGCCCTAAAAAACTTATTTATTACCTTTGTTTAGACTTTATATAACACTCCAGTTGATGGCACTTGAGCAAATGGCATTAGCATTGTCTTGTCTCCATCTTTGCCAGGATGGTTATTATTGTTGTTGTTATTATTGTTGTTGTTGTTGCCTTGTAAGCCTGAGACACTTTCTTATCAGAACAGAGCCGGGAGAGACGAAGTGTTTTCCTTGCTTTCCACTTGGCGGGTAGCTTCGCTTGATTTGTGTGCCTTGTGGGCAAGGGAGTTTGTTCTGTGTCTTGTGTCTTGTTTATGCGCCTCTGAGTATACAGTGGAAATTACATACAATACATATCTGCCTCATATAGTTGCTTGTTTGTTATGGTTTATGAAAACAACAATGTGTTAAATATAACTTTGAGCCAAACGAACGGACAGTTGCTTAGCTATCTAACATATATCTACATATTATTACAGCTAGAAGTCTGCAATGTTTTTATATTTAAGCTTAATGCTCTTTACTTTTTAATCTTAAAAAGAACTGTTCTTTTTTAAAACGACAATGAGTCGAAAATATTATATTTCAGATTTATAACAGTAATTTAATCACAAAATCTCTCTGTCTACAGTAAATTGATAATGAAAATGCAAGGCAAAAGAAGAAAATAAAAAATGGCATAAGAAGGCTGCAATGGCTTGGCAACTATGGTGTTGTATCAGGAATAGGGATTTATTATCGCCTATTTGCAACTCGCTGTTTTATGTGCATTTTCGAAAAATCATAAAAAATATTTTTGAACATTTTTTTTGCAGTCACTCTTAGAATTGTTTCAAGAATTTTTTTGTATCAGAAAATATTTTTTAAAAAATCGAGGAAAAAGGCTGTAGACTTTTATAAAAATTCGAATTTTTTAATGGGTACTTCATGGGTTAAAGAAATTTTTGCATTATTAAAACGGAATTTAAACGACCTATCCAAATATATTTTTTTTACTGAAGGGTGTACGAATTAATAGTGGCTTGGGCTCGTATATATTAATTTATTTATTCACATACAGCTGCGGTCAAAAAAAATAGTAGTGCTCTTTCTTTTACTATAACAGCTATTGTAAGTCAAGTATTCAAATTTAAAAATTATATTTGGAAAGGTCATCTGAATTCCGTTAGAATGATGTATAACTTTTCTTAACCCATTAAGTACCCATTAAAATATTCGAATTTTAAAAAAGGTGTACTTTTTCAACTTTGTTCCTCGATTTTTTCCAAAAAATGCTGGGATGCAAAAAAAATTCTTGAAACAATTCTAAGAGTAACTGCAAAAGAAAATTTTCAAAAATATTTTTGCTAGTATTTTTTAAAATTTTATGAAAACTGCAAAAAAGGCCCTTTTTGCATGAAAATGAGGAAAAATGGGTTAAAATGGTCATTTTTAGGATTTTCAAAAAATTTTTAAAAATACAGTCGAACTTCTCTAACTCGAACTTCCCTAACTCGAATTTTCTCTTACTCGAACAAAATCGAGTGGCAATAGCGTTTACTGAGCAAATTTCATACAATTATGTCTCCCTAACTCGAACTTCCCTAACTCGAATTTCTCCTTAACTCGAACAAAAATATTGGCCCTTACTTCTGTAAGTCGAATTTTCCAGGAAAATCCCCAATAAAGTTTGAATTTTTTTTTCTGTTTTATTATATTGATGTACATTATTATATGGTGATAGTATATGATAGATTATTGCCTCAAAAATTACTTAAGCTTGTGAAATTGCTTTAGGAAAGATGTTCGTAATGTACTTCTTTGTCAGCGCATCAGCTCAAGATTATTTACCACGGCACCAGCACGTGTAATAAAATTTTAACTCTTTAAGAAATCTTTAAACTTATTTGTTAAGAAATCCAAAAGTGGACCAAAAAAATTTAATTGGCTAAAAAATATGTTATCTTAAAGAAAGCAGTTTTCATTATATTGGAAAATTGAAAATTAATTATGATGTCATTTGAATCGGGAACTTCTTCTGGATACAGAAAAAGAATCGACAAGTCTTGAACAAACTGGAATTTTTTATAATGAAAATAACAAGAAAAGTTTGCAATTTAAAATGTATTTGTGAATGAATGAAACTGTAGTTTCATTTGAAAAAGAAAAAAAAAATTCCCTAACTCGAAGTCTCCCTAACTCGAACTTTTTTCGCGGATAATGGTGATTCGAGTTAGGGAAGTTCGACTGTACTAGCAAAAATATTTTTGAAAAATTTCTTTTGCAGTTCCTCCTAAAATTGTTTGAAGAATGTTTTTGCATCCCAAAATTTTTTGGAAAAAATCGAGGAAAAAAGTTGAAAAAGTAGACCTTTTTTAAAATTCGAATATTTTAATGGGTACTTAATGGGTTAAGGAAAGTTATACATCATTCAAACGGAATTTAGATGACCTTTCCAAATATAATTTTTAAATTTGAGTACTTGACTTACAATAGCTGTTATAGTAAAAGAAAGAGCACTACTATTTTTTTGACCGCAGGTGTATATGCTCTGATGATATCATAATTTGGTATTCTTTATAACAATAACTTTAGTAAATTATTAATGATAACTAAATAAAACAAGGAAGAATAGCATTATATTCCTGATAATTTCATTACAGCTAGTTTTACAAAATCAGCATTGGAGTCAAAACTCTCCGCAAAGGAATCTTTGTAAACCTAATTATTCAAATCTGAAAATAGATTTGTGTTATTATTATACATTTAGTTCTGCTCCAAATTATATAATTGATTTTATAATGTGTCAAATACCTGAGAACTTTTTAACATCCGATCTAGTGCATCATCCGCGCTGTGATAAGCCCAAATTTGATCTGGTAAGTAAGAGATATGTAAATACAATCAAAGAAGTTCAACTGGTAACTGGGCTATCTGCAGAGTTCACACAATACGGCGAGTAAGTTGTGGGCACATGCGCGATTCATGTTCGTGTTTGAGAACGGCGATCTCAATCTGGCGGCACATTATCTGGCCGAGCGGATGCACGAGCCCTTCGAGCCCTTCCCCTTCGCCTGCGTGGCCGTGCAGCAATCGGTGAGGGACGATTTCGTGGAGCGGGTCAGAAGTCGCTTTCGCCAGGTGAAGCCCCATGTGGCGACGCATCCGAACTTTGAGCGCAGCCTGAACGAACTGAAGATGGGCAACGTGAAATATGTCGTTGCCAAGGAGGAGAATGCTCCGCCATTTGCGAGTCCCATTCTCGTGACGGACAATGTGATTCACTTGTTCTTCAGCAGCAGTCCATCGGGTGTGGTCACATTGAAGAGCTTCAATACCATTTTGGAGGCTCAAAAGATCTATTGCATGGAGACGCTGGCATTCGATGCAGTGCATCTCTTCGATGAGAGCATCACGAGTGTCTACACTCTGGCCCCGGCTGTCAGTTGTATTCAGTTCTATGTGAACTGTGTCGATGTCTGTACCATGCCCATTTTACCCTATTATGGCATGAGACAAAGTCGTGCTCTACTCCATGATGGCTATCACTTTGAGACCTTGGAACTTGGCGGTATCTGGAAGATCATAGTCTTTCCCTATACAACTACTCTGGTTCATGGCTGCAGCTGTCCAAAAGGTCAGTGTACTTGCGGTCCCGAAAATAGAGTTTGTGTTGCTTAAAACTATAAAAAGGAATCAGAGGAAGAGAGAGAATAAAAGGAAGACAGTTTCTGCTCAAACCAACCACAAGAAAAATTAAACTAGCGTGAAAAAATGTTACAGGAACTTAACTTCCTGGCTGCCTGTGACGTCTGGCTTCAGTTGCAAGAACCTAAGAAATTCCCTCCTCTCATTTAGCATTTGAACTGACACGGCACATGTGGGCCATCATTTTCGCGGTTGTTGCTTTTGAAACAGTTTTACAGTGAGCATTAACTATAGTTAATGACTTGAAAATATGTTGGAAAGAGAACTACATCCATAAATATACAACTTAAAAAAGTTTTTTTTGTTTGACCATAGAAAATACGATTATGTTGCATGAGTGTTGTATATTTCTGCTAAGAGGCTGCAAATATAGCATAAGTCGCTTAATAATGTAATTTAATTCCATCTTTTTGTAATAGTTGCTTTAAAGATTTCTTTTAATTCTGTCTCTTTTAATAGACCGTGAAAATAACTGTCGCTTTGAAGACTTCTCTTAATTTTTCTTTATTAAACTTCGAATCTTTAAGTGCAGTCTTTAGATTTTAAAAAGTAATACTTATAACAAAAATTCGTTTAATATTTCGATGTGCTTGGCACTAATATATACATATTCGTAGGTTAACAACAAATTTATATATTGTATGTATGAGGCTGCATTTATTTTCGTAGATTAAATTTGTTTCTTTTATTCTAAATATTTCCTTTCCTCATTATACATTTAAGTTTTCTTTTTCCTTTTTTATCTCCCTCCCTTTTCCACAATCTTTCTTTCACCATACTTTGCTGTCTTAATATAATTTGCTTATAAAGAAGAGAGAGAAACTTCTCTCTCTTTGTCTGTCTCTATTTGTCCAGTGTATCTTATTGACCACTTTTTCTGTCAGATATTATAATATCTCTTGCTCTCTGTCTCTCCCTCACTTCATCTATTACTCTCTCCCGTTTCCTGGTTCCCTTTCTTTTTTCTTTGCTACCTTGTCTTTATATTTATATATATTTTCTCCACTCGCTCTCTATTACTCTGTTGCTTAAGTGTGATAGTTTCTTTTCTCTCCCTCCGCCTTTAAGTCTTAGTCAGTTACCACTGTACTTGGCCTCTGCCACAATAATTTGTCTGTATTTATCAGCCCGTGTCTGGCGCTTCCGCTCTGACAGTCGCGACTGCCAGCCAAAGCCAAAGCCGAAGCGTCATTCCAACATATGTCGCAGACTGTTGGTTTTTAATAAAACTTCGCACAGTTTCCCCGCGATGTTTCTTCTGCAAGTTGAAGAGAAAGGAGCAGAAGAGGGAGGAGTTATTCGCAATAGGAATTGAGAGCTCCTCTGCCAGGGCAACTACTATTAAACTGGCAGTCAGCCATTAGTTGCGGCTGCTGCGGTTGCTTCGACAGTTTTTTGGCTTTTATGTGCCAACTTGTTAATGAGTTTGCCTGGAGTCGAAGAAGAAACCAAAAATAAGAAGAACTTCAATGCCAGGCCTTCTGCCATTGAAAGCCAAATGTTGTTGCAGTCTCTCTGACAGCTGACACTCCGACTGTCTATCTGTCTGTCTCTCGGATAACTGAACTGAACTGCTTATTCACATTTGTCAGTTTTGTCTGCATTTTGTGATTTGAGTTTGACATATTTTGACTGCAGCTCAACAGATTCTGCACTGCAGCTTAATTGTTTTCGAAATAAAGGCATTTTAGTTAAATGAAAATGGAATATATTAAATATTCAACTTAAGTTTACATGTTATAATTTAAAACTTTCAAGTAAAGCGTTGAAAATATGGCGAATTTGCAGCGAAAGCGTTTTTCAGAACGGCTGCAATTAAATATTTTATGTTGGAATTGTGTAAAAAAGCTTAGTCGAGATGTTTATTTGTTTGCCTGGTCGTCTGGCATTTCTCATAAATTGTTATTTATGTCTGGCATTGGCATTGCCACGCCCACCATTTGCCCATTTGCCAAACATGTTATCCGCCTGTGGCCGTTATTCTATTAAGCTGCCGAACTTGAAATTTTCAACTACATCGCGGACCAGCCAATGCCGCAGTTTTTCCCCCGCTTTTCTTTTTAACGCTTTCCCTCTGACACTGGACAGAAGCTTTCGAAAAATGTGACGTCACTTGTCAGCATGGTCAGAATGTCCTGTCTTTATCGTTTTGGCTGCCAGTTGTTGGCCAAAGGCAAACCAGCAACAACAGCAACAACAACAACAACCGCAACGGACACTTGTCAACTGTTGATGCTGTTGTTGTAAGCAGTTGATGTATGAGTTGTTAGTTGTTCAACTGTGATAACTGTGGTGTAAGTAGCAGAGACTGAACTGAATTGAGTTAAAGTAGAGCCTGAGCAGGGAAAAACGGTAGAGCCTTGGTGTGGATATAATCTACTTAAGATATGGTCCTTTTTTTATCACACACTTAACAGTTTTCAGCTATCGCAAAATATCGAAAAATAGTTTTAATCTTCATAGATCAAATCAATCTCCTTAACATTTCTTAACACATCAAATTGCTTTAATCTTCATAGATCTAAACAATCTTCTTAACATTTCTTAACACATACACTGTGAATAACATAACATACTCTGTTAACGAATATAACATACTCTGTAAATAAGTAAGGACGAAAAAACCATTCCGGAATGGAAAGAAACAGTCGCATTGCATGTTTTAAAATTTAAGTAAATATATATTGGGTAAACTTTTAATAAGCTTAATAGCATGTATTTGCAGCAATTTATCTACTTGTAAGTTCTTAACTAACTTTTGCAAGTTTTTTTTTTAGATTTGAAAACATTGCCGCTTAAGTTTAAACAGATAATTCTCAAAAGTACATTTACGCTGTACAGATACGCTTTTAGTAGCCTCATTTTTCTGTTCATAATATTAATCTTATTTAAAGCTTTTGGTACCTTTTTGAATATTTAGTAATTTCTTCATTGAATGCTTGTCCTAATATTTACAATTTGCAGCTGACAAGATTTCCATTGGTAAGGCGAAAACATTCAAAGCCGATAGAAAAAAGCAACCACAACTAGCAATCAATGCAAAATCGTTGTCCAAATACAAAACAATGCGATCGACCGCAAACGAGGACAACAATTTGAAAAACATTACCCATACGCCATGTGTGACACACAAAACATGGCACCAAGATACACAGGAACAGGAACCAAAAGAAAGGCATGACAGAAAAGGAAGGAAGAGAGAGAGAGAGAGGAAATCGTATGCGGTTGCGGGACAGTAAACTCAGCCATGGTGCACAGTGTATTTTCAACACCTGCTGGTCAAACAAATCGTGTTCATTTCGGTACAAACACTAATTTCGACAAGGTGCAAACAAGCTGACGTTCCGAGTCTGGGGATGTGTATATGTATGTGTGTGTGTGTGTGTGAATGGGGCATACAATGGGAGCACACACACACAAATACAGTTGCATGTCACGTGCTAGCGGGTCTGCTCTGTGTCTGTGTCTGTGTGCTCGGGCCTGTCGTCGACAGATAAAATGCTTTTTTGAAAAATGTAAAATTGCATTTGTAACCGCATTTCATTAGAGAAAGAAAGTCAAGCGTCAGGTAGCGGCAAAAGCAGCAGACGACGTCGACGTCGACTGTGGCACGTATCTGAAATGCCATTGGGGCAACACAAACAGCAACGTGCAACCAGCAACCAGCAACCAGCAGCCGGCAACATGCAACATGCAACCGGCAGCAACCGGCAACCTGCAGCAAAATCCGCATTCGCGACAGCGAAACGAACGTCACGGTCAGCGGACAAGCAACAGCAAAGAGAGAAAGACAGACAGAGACAGAGTAAGATAGAGAAAGAGAGAGGCATAGGGCAGAGAGGTTAATGCCAGCCATGTTACAGTTGCCATTTTTGCTACTGCTGCTGCTGCTGCTGTCAGAACATAAACATGCCCGTCTCTTGTTTGTGTCTGTCTCTGTGTATGTGTGTGTCTGCTCGTTTAGGCCTTAAATGGCTTTTAGCCATATTGATGCGGGCGGTTGAAGTATTAATGTGTGTGTTCGTTTGTGTGTTTGCGATGTTGCGACATTCTTATCGAAATGTGTAAAATATATGGCAATAAATGATTTGATAAACATGACAAGTCGATAAACGGATTGCAGTTAAAATCAAAGCGATTGATAAAAGATTCACAGCTGATTGCAGTACGTGAAGATCATTTTTAATATGCAGTATGTGAGTATGCAAAAATAAGAAGGCAAATAAAATAAACAAAAATATTCTATAGTTTGTTGCAATACAACATAACTCTCTTAAGGAGTAGCCGTTGTCTCTACAGAGTAACTTAAGGTCGTGTATGTAACTATTTTAAACTCAGATTGACTTCAAGTGAGTACCAAAGTAAAGATGAGAGTATATTGGGAAGTTAATAGGTGAGATATATTCAAAGAGAATCTAAGATTTTCTTTATTGACGAGATAATTAGGGGGAGAGAGTAGACGGAAAAAAGTGAATTAGGAGATACCATCACAAAATCGAGCATTTAATTGCTGATAATCTTACAGAGTATATTGAAATTCTAAGTCGAGCACCACAGAATATATTACTTCAAATGAAATAAAAGAGATACAATACTGGCCAAAATAATAATAACATCCTTTTTTTTTTTACTATAACAGCTATTGTAAGTCAAGTCTTCATATTTAAAAAATAAATTGGGAAAGGTCATTTAAATTCCGTTTGAATGATGCAAAAATGTTTTGATGCAGAAAAATTCTTCAAACAATTCTAAGAGTGACTGCAAACAAAAAAAAATCACAAAACCTTTTCGCTAATATTTTTCATAATTTTTTGACAATTGCTTAAAGGGCACTTTTTCGTCGTTATCATGAAATAAGTGCCTTTTAAGAAATTTTCAAAAATCTTTTCGCTAGTATATTTAATAATATATATAATAATTTTTGGAAAATTTCTTAAAAGGCACTTATTTTATGAAAATTACGAATAAGTGCCTTTTAAGCAATTTTCAAAAAATTATTAAAAATATTTGAGAAAAGATTTTTGAAAAATTTTTAATGCAGTTACTCTAAGAAGTGTTTGAAAAATTTTTCTGCATGAAAACATTTTTTTAAATTCGAAGCTTTCAATGGGTGCTTAATGGGTAAAGGAAAGTTTTGCACGGAATTTAAATGACCTCTCCAAATTTATTTTTTAATTTGAAGATTTGACTTACAACAGCTGTTATAGTAAAAAAAGAGTGTACTTATGATTTTGGCCAGTAGAGTATATGTTATAGACAAAAGGAGGGGGAAAGGAGTTAAAGCCAAGAATATTAACATAGGTATAATTAATAAAATATAAAAAAAAACTATATATGAAAATTGTTTGCACATACTATATAATCTAAAAATTCCATTCAAATATAAATAATTATTGGATTGATGCTTCATAAAGAATAAATATGTATACTCCAATGGTTTGTTATCATTTGTTATCATGCAGTCGTTTGGGGGAAACTGAATATTTGGGTGATTTTTTTTTGTTGAAAATATCGTTAAATTTATGGGTAATTGGTTGTGGATGGTCGACTTGAAATACGAGAAGATAACCGTTACTCTTTTGACCCTAACGCCGCTGACAACTTGACAAATGAATGATCGAAGCACAGTTGGATACCGCAAAGTGGGAAACCTCGGTTGGCGAACAGACAACGGACAACAGACAACAGACATCAGACGACAGACATGATGGTCATGACTCGTCGACAAACCGCACAATGTGTGTGCACCAAACAGCGATAACAACAACAAAGAGAACTGGGCCCGAAACACGTAAAGTACCGATTACCAATACAGTTAAGGCCCGGCCGGCCGTGCCTTTTAACTGGTGTCTGTGCATAAGTTCCATCATATGATATCAATTAGTGATAGTGCGGTGCGACTGAAATGTCATTTGCAAAAATGCGCATATTTTAAACGTGACATACGACGGTAGAACCACTCGAACCACCCGAACCACCCCAACCCACCCAGCGAGACAACCAAAACCGACCGACAGGCTATGATATCTCGCAAATGGAGCGCACTTTTTATGGCCTGCAGGTGCCTCCCCTCCCCACCTCACCAAAAAGGGTATGTGAATAGCCAAGGTATATCGACTTGATGACTGAGAATGCTACCAGCATGTACCCCCACATAAGGAGTTGATTTTGCGATGGAATGTGCAACTTATCATATCAACAAGCAAACATCATTTCAACATCAGAAAAAGTTAAATTTTAAACAATTAATTAAATTTTTTAAACTTTTATCAGACAGCACATGTCTGTCATGTCTGTCGCAAATCTCTAGCAATCCAAAAGCAAAGCAAAAAACAATTTTTGGAAAACCTGAATTTAGTCAACCAATTCTTTAAAAATTTTAAAAATGTGATAAAATTTAGTATTGAATGAAATAATTTAGATTAACTTTTTAATATAAATATCATATACTATATAGCGCATAAAGTATACAAAAATTTAAATTTTTTTTTAAATTATAATTGATATTTGTAATATTGAAGGTATTGGCGAGTAATGAAATGTCCGACATTTAAAAAAAATAATGAAATTGACAAGCTGGTCAACTAGTGTAAATGCACCCATAGACAGTGAATTTTTCAGACATGGGTGTAAGACTTGTCCATTTTATATTTTAAAGCTTTTATTAAAATTGTTAGCTTTTAGTAATTATTTTAAGTTTTCATTTCATTTTATTAGTTTTAAATTCATCAACTTAAAGTAAATTCAATTCACAGAATAATGCCGAAAGGATATTAGAGCAGGTTTCACAAATTCAAATCCGAAAAATCTTGCCAAAAGTGTAAGCTAAAACAGGCTACAACTGATAACAATTATAATAACACTTTTGTTAGCTGATTGAATTAAAATTAAATATTTACATAGCTTCGTGTTTTCTGACATCAGTGTAGATAATTAATCTGCTTTTGGTTGTTTGAACGAAGAATATAGAAATGTAAGATATAGTCGTTTGCTTATTTTTGCATTAACTTAAGCTTTAAACTTTATTTTATCAAATATGTTTATAATATCAGCATATTTTTAAAAATTTTAAGGAATTTAGCATTTATTATCTTCTTGTTGAAGAAAGAGAGCATTAGAAATGTCAATTGACCAGCTTCGCAATGTTGTTGCTTTGTTTATTTCCATTTCTTTGTTGGCCAAAGCTGCATCCATAAAAACCAGAAACAGAAAATGGCCAAACGACCCGATCTGACATGGACAGTCACATAAAATCAGCTGCTCCCTCATCCGCCCGCATCTCATCCACATTCACATCCACATCAGTTGCGATAGATACAACAATGCTGTTCTCTGCATAGCGTTGCATGCAACGTATGAATATGCAACGATGCCACCGATGATGACCACGACGAGGATGTGCTGCAATGGATATGCATACATATACCTACGTATACATACATATAAATGCAGGTGCAATCTGTACCAGACTCACCGATTCAGCGACATCACCCAGTTTTAACCCGTGCAATGCTGTCAACGTTGCCGTTTTCCCGGACACGGACACGGACATGTGGCTTGGCCAACGTCGCGGTCAGGCCAATAAAATTGCAGCCAAGTGCAGCTGGGAATGATTTGGTGACCCACGCCGTCGCACACAAATTGCATTTGCAGTTTTTATCGCTCTTCTCTTCTCACTCTACTTCTACTTCTACTTCTCTTTTCCTCCTACTCCAATGTGTTTAATTTCAGTTAAAAAATCAACTAAAACATTTTAGAGTGTTAGACTAGAAAACACCCTGTTTCCAAATCATAAACTTTGTTTAATTTTCTTCTATTTAAGCTAAAAACCATTTTGAAAGGATATTTAATATATATTAATAACACTAGTTTACAAAATAAATTTTTTTTTTAGCAAAATGGTATTTAAAAATTTTTTTATGGAAGCGTTTTCGAAATATTCGAATTTTTTCGAATTTTTGAGGTTACTCCAAAACTTTTGAGTATACTTCCAAATCTACATACCCGAATTTGCCAACCAAGCACTTACATTTAAGGTAAGTTAATTATCTTTAACTTACTTCCATGGAGTATTAAGATCGGTTCAGCAGTTCAGGTGCTAGCGATTTTATAAAGTTCGAAAATGGGCGTTTTTTGTGATTTTTTGAGTTTGAAAGCTAACACATCGTCCTGGAAAAAATAGAAATCAATGAGATAAAATTTTTTTTACTCATTTATCGTAAAGCCGATACTGTTTCAAAGAAAATAAGGTATAGTTTATGCAAATCCATCGACAGATATCGAAGTAAGGCATATTTACGTGAAACAACTAGCACCAGTAAAACACCAATTGTAGCGGTACTCACATGCAGCGACCAAGCGCACTTGTATATGTGCAAGGGCAAAGGCGAGCATTTTCCACAACTTCTGTCCCAGTTAAAGCTGCATTAGTTCTCCATCTGTCGATGGATTTGCATAAACTATGCCTTATTTTCTTTGAAACAGTATCAGCTTTACGATAACTGAGTAAAAAAAATTTTATCTCATTGATTTCTATTTTTTCCAGGACGATGTGTTAGCTTTCAAACTCAAAAAATCACAAAAAACGCCCATTTTCGAACTTTATAAAATCGCTAGCACCTGAACTGCTGAACCGATCTTAATACTCCATGAAAGTAAGTTGAAGATAATTAACTTACCTTTAATTTAAGTGATTGGTTGGCAAATTTGGATAAGTAAATTTGGAAGTATACTCAAAAGTGTTGAAGTAACCTCGAAAATTCGAAAAAATTCGAATATTTCGAAAACGCTTCCAAAAAAAAATTTTTAAATGCCATTTTCGTGTTTAGCCGGCCAAAGTCCATAAGAAAAAAATACTTTCATTCACTTTGCATTTTGGCTGTAAACTAGTGTAATTTAATGTAAAAATTGGTATACAATGTGTAACGTCCGCAACAGAAAAAAATTTTGATTTTTATGTTACGAGACTGCTTATCAATTTTTTCCAAGCTGGATTGATATGGTCATATATTCCACTTGATTTCTTGTGCATGGATAGTTTTTATTTATTCTGTAAAAACCGCTAAAGAATGTGAAAATTCACATTAACCTCAAAGTCGACTTCCATTTTGTGTAACGTTCGCGACGAATTTTTCAGCAATCTTAACCTTTTTTTTTAAAACAGTAATGCTGTTATTTTGAACTAGGTTTCAAAGGGCTACTAAAGAACTGAATTTTCCAGCAATTTCATTAAAATGTACCAATCTGACCGAGAGCTATATCAGTTTTAACATAAAAATATGCGTGCAAATGTAATGTCACAACGCTGGATTAACCCATATGCACCATATACCCTAAGCAAGATTCGCACACTAGGTGGCGCCAGCACAAGCTTCCTTCCCTTTTTTCTTGGTTTTATTTGTCCATGATTATTTCATTCTGCCTGTCACAATTTTAAATGCCTCCTTTTGTTGCCCTTATTAAAATTTGTAGGGTATACTCAGGAAAAGCAAACTAAAAAATGTTGAGTGCATTATTACAGGTGGCTTATTGACACTTATGTACAATGCGAAATTAATGCGCGAACAAATGCGAAAAGTTGCCAAATTGTCTGTTGGCCTTTTGTAATTGTTGCGGTTTTGGTTTTGGTTTTGGGTCAAAGCCAAATTGTTTTTCGAAATTTTTGTGGTATTTTAGTAAAATTTAATTTTATAATTTGCTAAATATGCAGGGCATACTATAATTGCGGTACGATTGCATTTTCATGCCAAGAGCTTATATAGTTTTCGAGTGTTGAAAAATACCAACGGATCTGCTGTCACAATCATTTAGTTAAGAGCTTTTCAAAAGCTTCACTCAATTGGCCTCTTGTTGAACTTTGACTGCAGCTGCCACGCCCTCGACGCCCCTCTCACTGTGCACAGTGACCTCCAAAACGAGAATAGCATCAAATATATTTTGCCACGTTCACTTTTTGCATTTTATAATTCCATTTTTATTTGACAGTGTAGACGAGGGAAGGGAAAGGGCTTGTTCCATGGGGTTGTTAGCCCCAGGGCGTTACGCCTCGTTGACATTTTATTGTGTGGCACTGTTGTTGTAGTTGTTGTGGTTGTGTCGACCATTTTCAATTGTATCCAAGTTGATTTTTGATTTTATATCGCTGTTTATGCTAGAGATGTGAGCGTGAACAAATGTTGTACAGAAATATTATATAATAAGATATAATGAATGTTATTATTTAAATTGAATATTAATTTGTACAATCATTTCACATGAACTTTATTAAAATTTTTGACTTTTTTAAATTTAATTTATATATTTTTTAATTCTTTTCTTATTTAAACTACACTTTATTAATAATAATTTAAATATCACGTTTTATAGTTTTATTTTAAATTTTAAGCTATTTTTATTTAACTGTTCCTAGTTGACGTTAAATATATAAATCAATCTAAGGCAAGTCGTGCCAGATTTTCTGCCATCTCCAAGCACACAGTTCGCTTGACTTTTACATTTTATTATTGAAAATAAAGAACTGTGTAATTTGTATTTGTCGCCGACATTTGTATGGACGGCATTTCAATTGAAAGTCAGAAAAACGTCGAGAAATTAATAAGCCACAGCTTATGGCAATGCCAATGGCTTATTGGCGACACTTGCCACACTCATTTTTTTCTTTCTTTTTTTAAATATATTTTTTTTTTGCACCGTGAATTAATTTCAAGTGGAACTCCATTCAAATCTCAATCACTTGGCAATAAAATCGAAATTAACTTTGCACAAAGGCGTCATAAAAAGCATAAACGTTGCTGTTGCCTGAGCTTCAGCTTCAGCTTTTTCTCCTTTTGACACAAACGTAATTTGAAGCAAAACAGCCACAAAAAAAAAGGTTATGAGAAATGCCATGCTTGGGGATACCCTATGCAAAGGACTCTAACAGGTATGTTCAGCACACAATTTGTTTAAGCTGAAGTTAATTGTATAAAGCAAAAAACTTGTATATGAATTAAATCAAGCATAGTTATATCTTCTACAAATTACAGGGTATACAGGATGGGGCAAAAAAGCGTTTGTTGATTGCGCAGTTGGCACAGAGTCGGACTTTAAGCCACAGGTAGAACAGTTGATGAAGTTTTTGTAAGGAGTGAGAGAGAAACAAAGGGGATGAGAGGGGAAAATGGAAAAAACAACGCACACAAAACGAAATAAATTGAAAATCGAGTGAGCAACAACAAGAAACAGAAGCATGGGTTGTCAACTGCATTAAAAAAAATATAAAAAGAAAAAATAGAATGGCGATGGAATGAGGAAAAAAAGCAAGCAGAATATAACGAGTCGAACTCAAAAGTGTGGTTGCGAAAAAAGAATCTAAGCTTTGGCATTCCTCTTGCTTAACAGCAAAAGTTTTTCCATTATTTGAAGATTATAGACTCTAAACATGCGCTCCTTCCCCTGCACCTCTCACAAAAAAACAGACAAAAAAATGTCGAAAAAAAACCCTGACAAGATATGAGGGCCGTGGGTTGCCGTAGCTCTTGCTTCAGCTGATGATGACGTACATAGCTTGGAAAATGTTCCACACTTTTATGACAGCAACATCGCTTGGGCGCTGATAAAGCCACATCGAGCACAAAAAGAAATGTTCAACTTTTCAGCAATGCATTCGCATTGTTTCAGTTTTCCCCATACCAAAAAAAAAAGGAAGAAACGGAAATTCGCCCCATACCATTTGTTAAACGTCAATAGCTTCTATTCCTTCGTCGTTCGTCGTTTTGCGACCCCTGGCAACTCTGGCTGAAAATACTCGTACACATTGTCAGTGTTGCATATGGTTTGATGTCGTAGTTGTTGTTGTTGTCGTTGCTCTTGTTATCGTTACAGTTTCTATTGTCGTTGTTGTTATTGCTGCTGTTTCTGACTCTGCTGAGAGATTATTCAATGAGCTTTTCATTTGACTGCTAAAAACTTTATCATTGGCATTCGAAAATCTGGTCAAAAACAATTGGAGAGGCAAAAACAGTGATGAGATCATTTAAAATAACTATCAAAAGAAATACAGCAAATATATAATTGTGGACTCATTGTTATATTAAGGAAATCCACACTCTTTGATTTTATTTGATATATTAACTGATTCCATATTTTGAAATTCATGTATAATTTTAAAAGTTATCCTGCAATTTTACAGTGTTCAATCAAAAAGAAGTTTGTGGCAATGCTTGTTAACTTTTATCAATAAAAGCCAATCAATAAATTCATCGAAATGCAGCAAATAATTTGCACAAAAGACTGAGAAATACATTTACCTGGCAGACTTCAACAATGTGACAATTTCCTTTTGCTTCAGCTGCAAATAATTTAAGGAACGAGTCAGTTTTTGGCGTTCAAATTTCAAACAATGGAGCACGAAACTGTTGTGGCAAGAGTGTCAAGGAACATCAGGAGGTAAATTCCTCGCTGGTAAAATATGTAAATTCAATAGCATGGCCAAAAACTTTTCATGGCAAATCAAGCGAGACGGTACAGGCAGACAACGAGTCAGACAGACAGTCAGACAGACAGACAGACAGACAGACAGATGAATGCCTGAGGGTGGCAAGACAGGTGTCATTTTAATGTCTGTTGCCATGATTTTTGATTATTGTATACTCAGAACGAACAACTCTACCTTTACCTCTACCTCCACCTGATGCTCCTCTTCACAATGGTCAGCAATTGGCTTAAAGGGAGCAACGAGTTGGGTTTGCCGTTGGTTTCAATGGTAACCGCCTGAAAGCCAACGAACCACAACTTTTTCTCTCCAATTCCTGTAATTTTCTTCTTTTTTCATGATTTTATTTTGGGAGTATGTGAAAAGTTTTTTATGCACAAAACGAGTATCGGCAAAGTTTTGCACTTCAACATAATATTATACAAATTGATGGTCATTTTCATTTGTGAAATGTATGCGGCATATTATAAATAAGTTTCAAAAAATATTTGTTAAAAAAGGTTGAAAAAAACCATAACATAAAATTTAAATATAATAGAGCGTCGCATCTGTAAAAACTTTTGCCCAGATTTGAAAAGTTTTCTTAGTTGTCATTTGAGTAAGACACAGGTAAAGTTGAAAATACAATTAATTAACTGTTTGTTTAGTAGTTGGTTTAGTTGATAAGGAGAACAGCTGTGAAAAAAACAGAGTATCAGAAAAAAAACAATGCTTTCGAAAGATTTAAAATTTTTTTTCTAAATTGTGATAGGAATTGAAAACTTAGGCCCGTTTAATCAATGACTAAATATGGTGTTTGATAACTATTGAAAAAATATTTTGACGTAAAATGTATAGAAGTTACTGTCAAAATTTAATTTATATCTTAGATACAGTTTATAACTACATTGAAAAAACGGACCTTAGGCGTTAGGTCGAATTTCTTGAAACTGTGTGAAGCTAGTTAAAGTTTAATTACCAATTGTTTTTTGTAAGATAATAGTTTCTGAAAAATATTAACAAGAGGTGTAATTTGAATTGCTTCATTCTATTACTAAAGATATGTATCTTAATCAAACTAGAAAATGTAAACTCCTCATCACTTGAATAGGACTCCCAAACCAATGATGCTAGAAACTTAATTTTTTTTTTTTAATTAAAGATTATTTACTTTCTGTGTTTTAACAAATTAAAGCTTTTTATTATATAGTTTTTATTAATATCAAAAAATTGTAAACCAAAATTCGTCAAATTGAAACGCTCAAATGTTGCGTCACTTGATTAGGATTCTTAAAAAAAACATTTTAGTGAGCTCAGTTTCTTTTTAACATAAATTTTACTTGAATATTGGGTAATTGGTCCAATATTGATGTAATATACAACTTTTTTAATTATGTGTCGAGCCACTTTGTCGTTTTAAATCTTCAGTCTTTCGGTTAGAAAGGGATTGATACAAACTGGCCAAATAAATTAAAGATATCGAGCTCCAATCTGATTCGATTGCTTTGATTAATTCGGGTACACTCGAATATTGTTTTTCTGAGCCATATAACTCACGCTTCAGCCAGCCCCAAACATTTTCGATAATATTTAAGTCCGGTGAGATGGCTGGCTTAGTAGGTCGACATTTTGGCTCTGTGCAAAGGATTTTACAACCCAAACTGTGTGTGTTATTTTGTTAATAAGTCTACGGTAGAGGTCCAAAATATAATAAAAACATGGAAAAGCTTCTTTCAATATGCCATTGTAACACAACGCACTCAGCATTGAGGACAGAAATTTTAGTTTATAGGTACCATCGTAGGAAATGGCCCCCCACACCAGCACACCTCCAGCTGTGTTATGCAGTCGGTCCATATGATGGGGCTCCTTGCGGTGATCATGGAAATAATACCTATAACCAATCAGGGCCTTCTAAATTTGACCACACGATGCTAATGCAAGGTTAAGGCCACATGCTCGTGACAAAAACTGGGGCGTTGTTCTTTTCTTATGGTGTTAAGAGGAGGCTTCTTCTTTAATTTTAATCTCATTGGATGTTTAGCATTCGAAATAACGCAATGTATAGTGGAAAGACTTGCATTCACATTTTTCACGAGCTTTACCCACATAGTCGTCAAAATTTAACGCTTTTGGTAAGCACACTGTGAGGCCTTTAATAATTATTTTTCCATATTCAGACTTGTCACTTAAGAACTTTAATATGACATGTCAGATCCTCTCGAGTGAATATCAAATTTGGCAATTGATAGGCCAGAGTCCTTGTATGCCCTCAATTGTCATTTTTTGTCCTCGGTTAAAGCCTTTCCTTGACCAATTTTAATTTTAAATTAAGGGCAATAGTCGAAAATCACAAACACTGTCGATCAACGAAAGCGGTGTTAGCCCGTGCCAAAGTAGACGATCAAACAAAACGCATGTTCTATTCAAGTGACTCAAATTTTGACTCAATTTCAACAACCTTCAACATAAAGCATACAAAAATTAACAACTTTTTTCTAGAGCTGGCAGTTTTTACTGAGAGAGATAAATGGTTGCGCAAGGAAAACGTGCAAAAATTTCGTTATTTTATCATTTGGCTTTTGAGCTAAAAGCCATTGTGAAAAGAGTTCACAGGGTGCCCATTTTAAGTAATGAGGAGTGTATGTATATAAACTTAACAAATTTCAGTAATTCCTTGTCATTTGTAGTCTAATGTGATTCTGGCACCATCAAGTATATTCATCTTTACTCTTTATACAGGGGTGGGCACTCGAAGTGTTACTAGCAATACGCTGCTCTAGCATCCAAACGGCAAAAGGCCGCGCGCTCATGTTTTGGCTAGTGTTTGTCTGATGAATTTTCTACAAGCTTACAAAAAGTATATTGATATATGTCGCAGTTAAAAGAAGTTATCTAAATGGACTTGAAGCGCAAAAGTGCAACACTTGCACGTTTGTGGCGAACTTGAAAATATTGCATTTTCTGATGAAAAAATTTTTATAGTTCAGCAATTTGTAAATAAGCAGATCGATTGCGTATGGTTAAAGGACATATCAGACGACACTTTAGACCAACGGATTGCTCTGCGAAAGCAAGCACCTGCATCAGTGATGGTTTGGGACACAGTAACTGCTACAGGACGCTCACCACTGGCTTCCGTCGAGCAGGGCGTAAAGGTTAACCAACATATCTACCTTAAAAAGATCTTAAAAGATGCTTTGGTACCTTGGGCACGCAAACAGTTCCGTAGAAACTATTAGATATTTCAACAAGACTCGGCACAATCTCATTAAGCCGGACAAACCCAACGATTTTTACAAAACAACGTTTCCAGCTTCATTTCATCACAGCAATGGCCGCCATATTCCCCAGATTTAAATCCAATGGATTTTTTCATATGGTCCATTCTGGAGGCCAAAGTGTCAACTAAAAAATATGAGACGGTCAACGCTTTGAAAACTGCTCTTCTCCGAGAATGGAACAAAATACCATCAGACCACATTCGTGCTCCGTGTGAAGCCTTTCCGACCAAACTCGATGCTGTAATCCGCGCTAAGGGTGGCTACATCAAACAACAAATACATTTTCGTAAAATTTGAAATGTTTTCAAAATAATCTGAAGTTTTGAAATGAAAAACAAAAAAATTGACAAAATTACAGCATTTTTAATTGGTAACACTTCGAGTGCCCACCCCTGTATAGATAAGACTTTGAAAATAAATATATCAAGGCGTCGTGTGTGAACGTGTTCAATTTAAAAGGGAATTAGAGTTAAGCATAACTATGGAATTATTCTCGAAGATGAGAAATTTCGAAAAAATGTTGTTGCATACTTTTCTGGGCAGCAGCTGTTGCTGTCGCCTTAAGCTTCATCATAGATTTAAACTGTAAGTGAAATATTTTATCACGCATGCAAACATTCACACATACACACACACACATACACACACACACATACACACACACACATACACACACACACATACACACGGCATACACACATGTAAAATTGTGTGTTGTGTCTTTCGCTGTCTCTTCACAATAGAGAAGAAAAAGTGGAGATTTTCTCGGGTTTGGGTTCGGCAAAACAAGTGAAGCGCATTAAAATGCAAATTTCTGTTGCTGCTTTTCGCAGTTTTCTTTTTTTTACTTTCTTTTTTGCATTGTGATTTGTGTGCGGATTGTGCTAGCGTTGTGCCATCGCTTTCACAGTTTAGTTGTGGGCGTGGCATGTTGTCGGCATACATGCTGGGCGGGGACTGAGGCACTTTTTTTCTGTTTCGTATTGTAAAAATCGGATTTTTCCGCCATGCATAATCAGTTTGCATTTTTATTTATTTATTTTACGCGTTTTTCATTTGCCCAGCGCCGTTTGTTTGTTTATTTATATTTGTTTATTGTTTTTTTCTCTTAATTCTTTTTTTTTTTTTGGATTTTTGCATTGTGGCGCAATTTTATTCAGAGTATCTTTTTTTCTTACTTGTTGTTGCTGCTGTGTAAAGTAATTTATTTCACTTGAACACATTTTCCTTTGGCTTTTTTATTTATTTAATTTTTTGTTGATGTTTTTTGTTAACAGCGACTTAGCTAAAAGCTTTTCCTAAACTAACAGTGAATATACCCTGTAATTTAAGAATATACATGCAATATCTATGATTATCTTTTGTTTAAAATCATTTTGGCATTGAAATAAATTTTATTATATGTACATATAAATATTCACATATTTATTTATATTTATACTTACTTAAATAACAATCCTTACTAATTTGAGCATTATTTTCTTTAAAAAATTAATATTTCAATAACGTATTATTTAGAAATTGACTCATTTTTCAATTTTTTCTGATGAATTTTTAAAAAGTCTCAGCAGATATACCCTACTTGGTCAGTTATAGTGCAATGGGTATGAAATGATTTTTGACTGCATCTCTTTGTCTGTTCTTCTGCGGCCGCAAATTCATTTTTTATTTTTCATTTTATATGTGCATTGAGTTATAAATTTTGTGGCATTCATTTGTGCATTTGTCTACGGCAAGTTTTCAGGCCTCCCACCATGCATATTTCATAAAGGGTTTTGCTCTGATTACTGTTAGAATGCATTCATTCATGTGCAAGATTTGTTTGTGGCTGAAAATTAAGAAATAAACGTTACTATAGCTAAGCAAATTGCAAACCTAACACTTTAAGTTTTTGTGGAATACTAAAAAAGAATAATTTAATGGCAGCTAATTTATTGATTGATCACAAGCAGCAATCAATTAATTCATTACGAGAATACGAGTACATATTTCGGCAGCCAAACTCAAATAGCCATAAGCCAAACTAATCAGCAAACAGTCATGAAAGTGCCAAGGCAACAAGTAAAATGCCTTTTGGGAGTGAAAAACTCTTCCAACTGCGAGGAGAATCAACTACTGTCAGTGTCAACGACAGCAAACTTTGTCTGCAGCTCAACTCAGATGAGAAGGTGCCGAAGGATGCCTGTATTATTTTTGGGTTGGGTTTAGAGGGGCATCAACGGCGGGGAAACTATTGGAAACTATTGGCAACCGTGGTATACGCCTAGTTACAGCACTGTGGAACTATATTAATAAAATTCTGGTGATAATTCAATACTTTTCATATAATACTTATTTATTAATTGCAATGCTAGTCTAAAGTTTGTTTGATTTTCAAATTAATATTTTATTTCCTCTAAATTGACGTTTTTGCCCACTGTACATTTGGGCTGTTAGAGAGTTTAAGACAGTTTCGTTGCGGCCCACACTGGGGTGAGAGACCCCAAAAACGACGATTAATTCAACCGTCCAAAAATTTGACCATGTTATATTTTTTTATTTTTTATTAGATCAACAAAAGTACAAATCATTGACTTTTGAGTATTCCGTAAAGTATATTTTTTTTTTAAAATTTTTTTTTTAATTTTTTTTTTAGGCAATTTCCCAATATTCGGTTTTTTCACAGCAAAAATAGCAATTTCATAATTTTCAACACTGAAAATTTCACTTTTCTATTATATACCCATGTAGACTATTCATGAAGAATAATAAGAATCGGTTGACTATATAATATATCTTCCATAGAAAAAACGTACTAAAAATGCATGAAAATTGTTTTTCTTTGAAATAAAAAACGGGCCATATTACATATAATTCAAAGTTTATTAATGATAACGAAAATTATAAATAAAAAAATTTTAAATAATATATACATTAATCGGACTCGATATAATTTTTGCTTTCTTCTTCTTTGAATTTGCAAGATATAAAATAGTGTTCGTAAAAATGCAATGATATAGGTCAGCTAAAATCTTTTGTAGCATATGTTGAAACACCCTTGCTAAAGACGAGAAACACAATTAAAAACATACTATTTATTACAAATTTAATAGACATATATATTTTATCTAATGACGTGGATCACAATTAGACGTTCACAGTTTATAAGAGTACACTAATATATACGCTTTACTTTGCTTTCCATTTATTAATAAAATAAATTTAAAATTTAAAGCTGAGCTTAAAGTTGATCTCTTACTTTGTCTTGCTAATTGCAATTGACAGACACTTTACAGCTGACTAAAACAGCTGACATAAACAGCTGACCGAAACAGCTGACCACTTAAAAATGAAAAAGTAACTCTGTTTTGTGATTTTCCGCGCAACTTTGAATTTAAATAACTCTCTTGGGGCAGAACGGGGCGCAAAACCTCTTGGAGGGCACTTAGACAGATATGTTACAAATTTAATAAGGAAAGAATGGTTACGTTTGGTTACGTTTAAAGCAACTTTTGCCTATCTAAAGATAAAAATACCTCTAATTTCACAAGTACTTTTTATTTAAATTTTTTTCCATATAATTACTAAAAATTTTCAATTCAAAAAAATTTAGGAAAATTGATAAGGATTCAAATTTATTGTTTCCATTTTTTAAAAATTCTTTTTTGCTAATTTTTTACGTGAAATTCGTCATCAAAAGTGACAAAAAATATAATTTTTTCGTATTTCAAAAAACGAAAACACAAAGTTTCAACTTTGGCGTCACATTACAGGGTTTCTATTAGACATAGAGCCATAATTTGTTCACTCCATAATGCAGAATTTTATCTTCTTTGACCACATATTAATTTGATTCCGCAACTCCAAAATTTGTATTTTGAATTAATCGTCGTTTTTGGGGTCTCTCACCCCAGTGTGCGGCCCGTGGAGAGGACAACACAAAGTAAACTTTATAGATTTCGAATGCCTCGTCGAAGTCTCAACATCTTGGTCGGCTTATGACCAGATACACAATTGTAAGTGTGTGTGTATCTGTGTCTTGGTTGTCTGAGGACACCAGCTGCATCAGGACCATTGCTAACTTCAATGCAAACTGAACCAAAACTTTGGCCCAAGACCGAAGTCTTTGGGTCTGTGGCTGTTGGCTGTTGGCAACTTTGGCTACACGTTTGGCTCTTTGGCTGGCGCTGCTGTTGCTCCAAATTGTTGGCAAAATAATTGTGTACGCCTTGTGGTCGTCACATGCACATAGACGTACATCTCGGGCATTTTGGCAAATGCTTATTTAAATGAAACAACTGCTAAAAGAACAATACTTGGAAAAAAATACAAAAAATTGACCCAATTACATTATGTCGCTAAGCTGATGGCAATTTTACAATTCAGCTAACACACGCGACACGCTCGACACCTTTGGCCCAATGCCAAAATAATAATCTTTTCTTTGTTTTCTATTTTTGACAATTTCTTGCTACATTTTTGGGCGTCTTTATGTTTTTTTCTACCCTTTTACTGCACAGGGCTAACTTTCTGACTGCATTCATCTTTTAGTCGTCTGTAAGTATTTTGATAGGGATTTAGAATATGTATTAAAGTATCGTCAACTATGGTTCAGTGGGTGCATATCTATGCTGAAGCTTTCTTTGTATTGATATGTTCTAAAGAATATTTGTATACCCGTTACTTTGAATCAAGGCTATATTGTTTTAATTTTAAAGCGGTGAGAATCATTCACTATTTCTTCAATTGTTTAATTTTATAAAAATAAATGAAAAACAAATATTTGAGAAGTAATGTATACGTATATTATACTACGAGTATTCCCAATATTAAATCTATTTTCTTTCGTTTCTCCAATCCTTGCAACAAACTTCGGATCACTTTAAATAATTATTATTACTTAATATTACTCTTAAATTCGTTATAAATTATGTTATAAAATCAAAATTATTTTATAATTTATTCCAATAAATCATTTAAAATTATATTTCTAGTTTTGATTTAAATTTTTCAGATTTTTGGTCGACTGTTGATCTTAGTCCATGCTAAATAAATAAATAAATAAGTTCATATATGGGTACGATTTATCTCTATATCTAACTATATAGTCTTAACAATAATAATCAATTTTCAAACATTAATTTAAAATACTTTTAGACTTATTTTAAATAACTTTTATAAAAAGACTAAACATTTGTTTTTATTTTTTAAGTTGAAGAAATCGAAGACAATTCTTTTTTTTACTATTCTAATAGAGTAGTAGTTTCTCTCAGTGCACTAGCTATCCGAGAAATACATAGAGATAGCATGGCAAGTGTTTGTTAGCGCATTATGCTGACTTAGATGCTGCTGGGAGAGAGGAGTTTAGCTGGGAGTGAGGGGGTTTACACGCCAAGCAACCACTTTTACTTACTGCAGCTGAGAGCTGGGCGCTTAGAGAGACAGAGAGATAGAGCAAGGGACAGAGAAAGAGAAAGAGAAGGATAGGGGAATTCCTAGTGCCTTGGTCTCTTGTTTGGCAAGTGGCGTGCTGACAGCTGAAAAGGATTTCGTTTGCCTTGCCAAAGTTAAGCCTTAAAGCCAAGAGCTAATTTTACTTTAAGATTTACCGATTGCGCCCAGATCCCAAGCCCAAGAATTTTGGCACAAAACTGGTGAAAATGCATTTTGCTTGTGGAGGGGCAACCAAGAGGGAGCTCAGCTCTACTTCGACATTATCCGTTTGTGATTAGGTGGATGACATGCAAATGTGAGAGGACGACGAAGAAGAAGAAGCTGGAGTAACACTAGCAAAGCCAACTGTAAATGTGGGCCAACTATGACTGTGGCTCTAACTGGAATCTTGGTCGTATTGTTGCCAAGCTTGCCACTTTGCAATTTATGCAGTCGCATTTTGACCAAAAGAAATGCCATTCAACCTGCGAAGAACCCACGAAGTTTGCAATGCAAACTTTTTTGCCAGCCTCTCTGAATTCCATTGCTTAATAATAATAAGTATCATAATTTCAAGGGGTTGTCAAAAAAGTCTTTTAATTTATGTTTGCCATTTCCGAGCCGAAGTCCAACTCCAACTCCAGCTCCAACTTCTGGTGCCTAGAAAATCAACATAAATAAGCAAAACTTCTACTGAGGCCGAGACTTTCTCTCTCTCTCGCTCTCTATAGACTCTTTAATTTTTTCTTTCACTCCGCCAGTCGCCAAGGACCAAGTTTGTCTTTTGTCACTGTATGTGTGTGTGGGGCTGTTGTGTTTATGGCAAGTTGGCAACTCTGTTACAATTGTGCCTAATTTCATGCTTTACTTTGGCTGGCAAACAAATGTTGTTGCATACTTTCAGGTAAATAACTTTATTAAAATAATGACAAGCCACTGACTGTCTGACTGTCTCGCAAGCTGAAGCTGTGGTGGAAGAGGGAAAATGGGGAAAAAGGGGAAAAAGGGACCATTGAAGGAAGCTTGACAAACTGCCAGCCAGCTGCTCTTACGTGTTCATTTCCATGTTGTTGTTGACTGTGCAAATGACATTGAGTTGGAGCTCAGAGGCGTAGTTTAAATTCATGAAATTAATATTGTAGGTTCATCAAATAATTGTTTGAAGTGAAATGGAAACTCTAAAAAAAATGGTAGACTGTATTTAAAGCTGTATCTTAAAACCCATATACAAAGATGACTTTGACTAGAAGTTCCGAGGTAAGAATAGGATAGAAATTACTTATAAGCTCCAAAAATCTCTAGAAAAAGCAATTTATAATTACAGTATTTTATTTAGGAAAACATTTTAAAGGAGCATATACTAAATACTTGATGATAAAATAGCTAAAGAATAAAACGATGAGTTCTTAAAAAAAAAATTAAAGAAATAAATAAATTATAGAAATAAATATATTATAGTCGGCATATTTGTTTTGTCCAAACAGTGACTTGCATTCAACTAATTCAGATTTTAAGAAATTAAAAAAAAATAAGGGAATTGTGTTAAGTAATGTGCGATTTTTAGCTTTATCATATTCTCCTATTTGGCAAGGAATTCAAAAACCAGTGATCGTTTGTCAAAATAAATATGCCAACGAGTGTATATTAATTATAAATATAAAAAAAGGATCTTGTTTTAGTGACCTTTCTACTTGGTAGTAAGTGAGTTTAGCTGATTTGATTATATAAACTCACTTACCATTTATAAATATATTTAAACTCAGTTTTAAACTCCTAAATAATATGATGGGTATCTACATTTCGTTTAGAGATTTAACCCTCTAAGCTCAATTGAAGAAATATTAAAAAAAAACTAAGTTGGATAATACTTTTTGTGGTAAATTGTAGCTTTTAATTTCAAAAATGACCTCAAAAAGTGTGTACAAGGCTTCGTTTACATGTATGGTGACAGAATTTAAAGGAAAACTACTGGGGCTTAGCTATTGATTTTATTTTTATTCTTTTACAATTTCTCTGAATTACAACATTTAAAAAACATTTATTTATAATTTTAAAGATTCGGTACTGCATTAGAATATTATAGTTTTTAAATAATTAAAATATTTAGACAGATTTTAATTTTCTCCCCTGTATAGTCTCCTATTTGTTTATGGCTACTGCTCTGCGCATTAGGAAAGTTAACTTTATGCAGAGCTCAACTTCGAACTTCCAATGTTGCTGTTGCTGGTGTTGCTTGTGTTGTTGTTGTTCGTGTTGTTGCTGATGTTGCTCCTATTTGGTGTAATGCACAAGGAGTTTTATGTCTGCAGTGTACCGAAAATGTGACGCTTCTAATTATGAAACTAAGCAGCTTGTGATTTGTTCAAGCGTGAAAATGCTGTCGGCAACAGGCGGTGCAGGGGCTGTGGAGGGTTAAGAGGTTGGCGAGGGAAGGTGAGGGGAGGGTTATGGACACGGCACGACACGCAAAATATTATGGCAACTTGTAAATAAGCCGCAGCTGCCGGTGTCTCCAATGCTGCAACATCGGGTCAGGCGAGTTGGTAACAAGACAGCCAGAGTTAGGGGAGAGAGAAGGGGAAGGGAAAGAGGTGGCCGAAAAACCAGCAAAGCCAAAAGCAAATTTTCCCAAAAATTTATGCAAAATTATTTCGTAAAGTTTGCGTTGCGCCAGCGCCCATTTTGATATTTTTTCTGCGTTTTGTTTTTTTTTTTGGTATTTTTGTTGGGCTGGCCCAACGACTGAAGCTGATGCTAAAGCTTTTGCTTAAGCCTTTTGATGATGGCTGGCTCTGATGTTGCCGCAGTGTTCGTGCCACCATTCGACGCAACTTGTGGTCGCTGCCGTTGCCCGTTGCAGAGTGTTTTCAGAATTTGAGTTTCGAGTTTGAGTTTGAGTTCATCGCTGTCGACAAAGTTTACCATTTTGCGCGACAAAGTGGCAAACAGTTTAGCAGAGTTTACGACAACAGGCGATGGCGATGGCGTTGCGTATGCGCCGTGTTGCCCACAGCTGTTTATGCTGCCCACATCTCCCTTTCTCCCTCACTCTCTCCTTCTGTGTGTGTGTGTGTGAACTGTTTAATAGCATCTGCCATGCGGCCATGATGCTAATTACTGTTGCCATTTAAGTGGTTGCACCAAATGACGCTGCCATCAGGTTTTTCCATCATTTTTATTTTATTTTTTCATCTTTACAGTTTGGGTAAATGTTGTACAGGTGACATGTTGGCCAAGTTACGGCAAACTTGGTATAAAACGAGCAACTGTGAGTGGCTTATGGCAGTTGCTTTGTCTTGCTGTAGATGCTTTAGAAAACAGCCTTAGTTTTTGTTTAAAGTTTGAAAACTTCAAATGAAACAAACTCTTTTCATTATGGAAAAAATTAAAATTAATATGCAAATAAATTAATTTCAATTGCAAACTTAAAGAAAATAAACATAGTGTAGTTTAATATATTTCTCCTTCATAAGGAAATGACGTGCTTAAACTATATGTAAATATGTCAAGTTTTTGCACCGTGCACCGTGCAATTATTGAAATTTTCGATTGAAAAAAGCTCTATAAATTATGTAATTTAAAAAAATAAATTAATAAATAAAATAAAAATAAAATTACTTTACAATGAAGTTATATCTATTTCAGGAATTTTCTTTCTCCTTCATAGGAAAATGACGTGCTTAAATTATTTAACTGCCTGTCAATATATCAACTATACGCAGGAGTTGTACAAGTATTGCGTTTGCCAATTTCAGCTACAATTTCTGCAGTTTTGTCCCTCCCTCTTCACTTCTTGCATTCCAGCCCCTTCTAGCTGCTGCTAAGCCTTAAGACTTCAACAAGCTTAGCGCGTGTAATTCGCGTTTAAAAAGTTTACAAACTTTGCCAAGTTTTTGGTGTGTTTTCGTATTTTGTATTTGTGTGTGTGTGTGTTTTCTGCGCTGCTGCAAATTCATTTTTTCACACCGCATGCAACTTTGTGCGGCAGCCACGCCCCCTTTTGCGCCTGTTTACACTTTCGCATTGCTTTCGCCGCTTTGATGTATTTGTTGCCAACCTGCCGCTTTTCTGCCAGCCTCGCTGCCTGGCGCTTAAACTGCAAAACGTGACCATTTAAAAATGCGCCACGTTTGCCAAAAACTTTGCCAATGCCTCGAAGTTTTCCCAGTGCCAAAACGAGAGCAAAGCACACATAGAAAAATAAAGAAGGAGAAAAATCAGAAAACTTCGTGACAAAGGTGAAAAGAGCAGCCTGAACGTTAGTCAGGGAAAAAGGTGATTGGACTTGGACTTGTACTTCGAATTGGAACTCAGACAGGGCAACGGCAGTCATATGCAACTGGCGCATTGCAAAATTTATGAAAATTGATATTGCTAAATGGGAAAGCTGAAAAGACAACTTAATTCCAAGCGGTCGAGCTGTGAACCGAGCACGCGTTTAATGACATTTCACCTGAAACGTGCGCGACCTGAATGAAAAACTCAATAAATAGCAGCAAACACTCATTTTTGGGGATTGTAAACTTAAAATACCATCGTTAAAAATCAAAATAATAATAAGCAAAGTTGTCGAAACCAACGATTATGGATTTAAAACTTTATAAGATGAGATAAGAGGGGAGAAAGAGTATAAAACCTTATAGGCAAGTAATAAGCATAGTTCCGTTAATACTTATATCTTAAAGTGCAAAACAGACGGCGAATTTAAGGCGATTTTCACACATTCCGAAGACAAATTTGGCTTAAATTAAACTAAATGTAAACTTTAAGTAAGTATGGTTGTTCTGATTTTATTACAATTATAAATAAATGTGAAACTGTAACATTCGGCGAAATTGTGGTGAATATGTTGTCAAGAACAACATTGCCCAATAAGCAATAAAAATGTTCACATCAAATACGTGAGGAAAAGTGATGGCGGCCATTTCAGGTCTGGTCAAGTTAATTTTCTATAGCGTCGCCTGTCGCACGTCGTTGTCATTCGCTGCTTTTATTTCCTCTGTCCGGTGCTCAATTCCTATGGGTAAAGCGAGATAGAGAGAGGGAGAGGAAGGTGGAGAAGAGACAGCTTTAATTGAAAGCAAAATAGCAGAGCAAAAGCGTTGAGGTGAGCGTTGGCTAATTCGGTAATTTGCACGCAATTGCATGAGTTGTTGACTGTATCTATAGAATGACTGGCCAACACACACACACACACACACACATATATACATAAATATATATGTATGTGTTGATCGTTAGCTTTTGGCAATTGACTTAAATGACAACCTTTGTTGTTTGTTGCATGTGTATGTGTAGTGTGTGTGTTTTTCGTTGACTTTCGCTGTTGTTGTTTCTGTTATTGTGTTTTGTGGCAGCGGCAAACTGCGACATTGCGTATGCGTAATGTTCATTTGATGTGCGTGCTTCAAGAAGATGAACTGAACTGATGGGGCGTTTATTTAAGCAACACATCAAGTATGTATCGTTCACTTCTATAGATCACTGCGGACGGCAGTCCGCGCTAGTGACGAAAGCAGCACGAAGGGTGCGAAGGCGACTAGCATATATACACAGGAAGAATGGAAGATTTGCTATGACTGTCCGATCAGGTCGAGTTATATACCGATCGAAAGGTATCAACCTAACTTACAAATTTGCATACTAAGACTTTTGAAAACTCACCTGGTTCGTGAGATAAACAGGTGTAAGTGGGAGGGGAAAAATTTAAATTATTGGAGCTAATGGGGCCGTTGGAGCCTTTTTGAATTTTCGATGAATTTTTTACAATTCTCATCAAAAATACGCGTCGAATGACACCTTGATCATCAAAATCGGACAACTGGTTCAAAAAATAATTAATTTTGAAATTTTTAGGGGCCTTCCTAAAATGAGATGAAAAGTCAGTCTGTTTGTTTGTTTGTTTGTATCAAAGCGTTGATTTAGCTTAAAAGTTTGAATGAGGACTTGTTCCCGATCAAAAATCTAGAAACGTTTGTTCTACGACTTTTTCGAAAAAAAGCTAGTTTAGCGGGAAATCGCTAAAAACCGCTAAAATTAAAACCCTTATAGCAGTCAAACGATAAAAGCTACAAATGCGATCTATATATCGTTGAAAAGGTATTTTGAAGGGCTGTTATGGATACCTTTTAACTTTTTTTCTAAAGTACATAGGTAAATTGCTACAGGTGACGTAAGGTATTTTCCCCCACATTTTGGCGGTTTTTGAGAAAACGCCGCTAACGACTTTTTTTAAATTTCAATATGTTTTAGTTTGTAAAATTTCGCGTTTTTTGATATATGACACAAAAAATTTTACCGATAGGTTTGGAAGACATAACCTATTAACTGAATATATACGTTTTACTTTGAATTGGAATAGGGCAGCAGCAACAAAGTGTCATAGCAGCCAGTTTGTTTGTTGGATAGCTTAAATGTTTGAATGAGGACTTGTTCCTGTTCAAAAATCTAGAAACGTTTGCTCTACGACTTTTGCGAAAAATCGCTAGTTTAGCGGGAAATCGCTAAAAACCACTAAAATTGAAACCACCATAGCATCCAAACGATAGAAGCTACAGATGCGATCTATATATCGTTGAAAAGGTATTTCGAAGGGCTTTTTGCACTGCTTGCAGCGTAATGCGGAAATTACCTGTTAGCTGAATACATACATTTTACTTAGAATGGGAATAGGATAGCAGCAGCAAAGTGTCATAGCACCCAGAGTTTAAGAGTGCTGATAGCTTTTGCGCTGGGCATGTGTGTTTGTAAAGGGGACCAGTGTTGCCAGACAATTTGCTTTAGCTTGTACAAACAATAATCAAAGTTGACAAAGCTATACTGTCAAGAAATATTGCAATTTCAAAATTTCTGAGGTCTTATTCAAAAATTTCTGATATCCCACAAAAAAAACCTCTTTACGAGGTAAAAGTCTAGTGACGAAAACATTTTCATGCCCCAAAATTTCTGATATCCAATTTTGTGACGAATAATATTAAGTTTTACATATAAATTGTTTTAAGCAAAATTTTTGCATTCGGCACTGCGCAAAACAGTGAGTGAGTTTTATTTGGTATGAAGAATTGATACATTTTAGCGCAATGTGCCGAGTGCCAAAATTTTGCTTAAAACAATTTATATGTAAAACTTAATATTATTCGTCACAAAATTGGATATCAGAAATTTTGGGGCATGAAAATGTTTTCGTCACTAGACTTTTACCTCGTAAAGAGGTTTTTTTTGTGGTATTTTATACAGCTCTTATAGCAAAGAGCTTAAACTGTATATTAAGTTCACTTTCAGGAAAATATACTGTATATATTTAAACTCTTTAAGTCAAAGAACATTTTATAAATTTAACATTTGATTAACAAGCTAAATATGATTGTATAGTCTGGACTTTCAAGTAATACAATTCCTTCAATATTAAAAGGAGATCCATGTGAAAATAAGTTAATTTTAAAACTTGAAATTGAGACACATTATCACTTAATTAGTATAAGTAATTTTTTTAAACTTGTAACTAAGCAAATTGTTTGTATGTTAATGTTAGAAATAATGCCAATATCATATGAAGCGGCACGAAGAAAAGTTTATCTCATAAATATTTAACTATGAAATTAATAAACTCAATATTCTGTACTGGATACTGAAAGATATGTATTCATAAAAATATTTTAGAAACAATTAAATGCTTTTTAAAGCTTTTTTTGAGAAATCTATTCAACTAAGGACTGTAAAAATCATAGCAATTTATATATTATTGCAATTTCAAAAGCATCACAGGATAACAACCTTTGTAAAAAGTTAGAAAATGTGGCAACAAACATTAATGCTGGCTCCGAAAAGTGTTCAAGTCAACTTACAGTGCTCTTCAAAAGGTCTGAAGGACCTCGAGTATTTGTTGTACACACAAATTGAGAATTGATGCTGAACTGAAAGCTTGATACTCAGTGACAAACTGTAATCAAAGTCAGATTTGATGCGTCGCTGCTTCTGTAACTGGCGAATAGTTAAATTTAAAGTTCTCTTCGCTTGGCTTCTAAGCCCAAAAAAGAAACTTTTTCAGTGCTGTGCAGTGAAAAAGTTCAAGGCTTACACAGCAGCATCGAGAGAGCAGGATATTAACTGGTCGTGTGTCTGAGTGTGTGTGTGAATGGGTGTGTGTGTGTGTGTATCTGTGTGTGACACGCTGCGTTTAACACAAATGAATATGAATGCGGGCACAAGAGACAGCAGAGGGCGCACGAGAGAGAACTCCAGGAGGAGAAGGACGACGAGGGGGAGAAGGATGAGGAGAACATTGCGCTAAATAAAATTTAATGTAGTGCGAAACGTTTATGAGCTGCAACCGCAACTGATGATGAGAGCCGACGGGTGAGAGACGCGAGCCGCAAGAGTTGCCAAATGCCAGTTGAGAACGCTGAAAGCTGAGAATCGAGAACCGAGAACGGAGAACGGAGCACAGAGAACGGAGAGCAACGAAGCGGAGCGTTAAATAAACAAGTGGTTAAGTGCTCAAAAAGTTGACTGGGTGGTGCCAGCAGACTGGAGACAGGAGACAGGAGACGGGATATGGGAGTCAAACCTGCAGTTCAGTTCATCTAAGTTCAGCTCCGGTTTCACTTGGGCAATTGAAAAGTTGCGTTGAGTGCTTAAAGTTTTGGTACCTCTAAGCCATATTGCGTATACGCACAAGGAGATTGCATTGCATTTGACAGTATTCACAATGAAGCGTAAAATGTTCCGTAAGTGGAGAGTGCTCAATGAGCAGATACCCTGTACCCGCAATTCTGACCTTTATATGCATAGAAAAACTGCGAATTTGCATACAATTTAGCTGAATTTTTACAGAGAATATATAAGGGAAAAAAATTAAGTGGCAAGGGAGAAAATGGTTCCAAAAGTAATTGAAAAGCAAAGCGAGGGAAAGTGGAAGAGAGAATCGTGTGTGTGCCAGCAAAAATTTCCATTCAAATACTAAAAAAAAGCTGAATGCATTTGAATGCAGTTTTCATTTCGGCTGAAATATAATATATATACATGTGTATAGTACATATGTGTGTGTGCCAGCATTGCAGTGATGTGTGTTATTGACAGCCTCATGACAGTTTAATTATTTTATAGAAGTGATTTCTGCGGTAAATCAAAACTGAATAGAATGCACTTGACAATGAGTTGTGAGCATAGGATCAATTCTCAAATGAGCATTTCATTTCTGTATAACAAATATCTATAATTATTTCGCAAATCAAATTAACGTTTAACAGCGGAAATTTTAAATTTAATATAATTTGCAATTGCTAAAGACGAAACATTTACCAAAGGTAAACAAATTCTTCGGAGAAAGTCGACTTGCCCTTTTACTGCCTGTCTCACCTCTCCTTCTCTCTTTGAGACACTCTTTCCTCTACTAACAGCAATAACAATAAGACAAGCAGCCTATATAGACATCACTTAAACTGTCCAACTGTGTGTCTCTTGGGCCGCTCTTTGTCCAATCCATGAAATGGAAAAAAGTTTCTTTGCTTTGTTTTTCTTTTTTTTTTTGCTCGCTAGTGAAACCGACATAAAACGCACTTTGGACGACCGCCGATAAGCAATTTCCGTTTCCGGTTGTTAGATGAACAGCTGCTGTATCTTTTAACGGCGCCAAAGTGAAAGGCCCAATTAAAGTGGCAGAAAATTGTGGTCAGCTTTCAAGGAAAGAATTTTGACAACACCTCAAGTACTCTTACTTTTCATTGAAGAACATGAAATATTTAATATCTGTTATTTATAAAGCTCTTCAAAAGTAACTTTAAAAACTTCGACTTTTAGAAATATCCACATCAGAAGCTTATAAAAAGGAGTTAAGCTCCTTTGAATAAATGAAAAGTCACTACTTAAGTCACTATACAAAAATTGTTCTCTGCAATAATCAAATTGGCTAGATTTAAAAAAAATCAAAATAAAATTTCTTTTTAATTTTTAGTGTGAATAAAGGATTAAACACCTTTTTCCTAAAACTTAGTCTTCTGTATTTGTATACATGTAAGCTTATCTTTAGCAGAGCTTTCATAATAATCATAATTAATAGCTCTCATATATCTAAGTAATTTAATTTCTCCCTCAGTTAATGTATTAAAAGTACACAATGTTGCTTTAACACACGAGTTTTATATGCAATTGCTTGTGAATTTAATTAGCTGATCAATTTAGGAAGAATTTAACTTGCTTCTGAATTTCAATAGAAGGCCCTACATCAATAAAGGCAGACGTTGAGCTTAATATGCAAACAGTTTACACCTGATGGAAACTGGAATCTAATCGTCGAGCTCTTTGACTGAGCACCTACATCTGTATGTATCACTGGCAAAAGCCAAAGCTGACCAAGGCATTAGTCGAGCACTTAGCTCAAGGTATTAGTACCTTCTCTAGCTCACATCCTCGTCCTTATTGCCTTTCCCTTTTCCCTTACTTTCTATTTGGCCATAGCAATCGTTTTTTCTTACTGACCAGTTGGTCTAAATGTTTTGCTGCCTTTTAATGCGTTTAAGCGCATTTAGTTTGCTTTGCTTTGCTTCAAGTGCTTACTTGAAATTCAGTTCAGAAATTGTCGGTCAGCAGCTGCTTGCCACGTTTACCACTTGTTGCTGCTACCTGGCAAGCAGCTTAAGTCCCTTCATGCCCCTCCATGCCCTTCCTTGCCCCTCGTCTGGCCAACTGCCCCGCTGGCCCATCACATGTGAGCTGATTATGTTAATGCCATGGCCCGTTTAATGCGTTGCCAAGTCAAACAGCACTTGCGGCTTTGCTTCAAATTGAATTAAAAAGTTCAAATGAAAAGCGAACCGGCAATTAAATTAAAACTTTGCAATTTTATTGCAATTTTATGACTCGCAATCAGAAAGGTGAAAGTCCAAAGAAAAGCAAGTAAAAACAATTTAATCGAGTGAATTTCTTAAGTGAATTTCTGTAAAGATTAAACTTAAAATTTAAAAGCTAGAACATATATATTTATTCACTTTGCCATAAATGACTAATGTTCCACAATATGAAAGAAGTTCTTAGATCGTACTTATTTTCATGTAAATGTTTCATTGGTCAATATTAACATGATCTGTTTAATATAAATAAGAACGAATTAAATAGTTATTAATTAACTACTTACTTAATAGAGTGAGACACGCGTCCTTCACCCTACTAAGTACATACGAATATATTCAATTACACAAAGTTATTATAATCCCCTGCTTATTCTGCGTGCAGGATATAATTAATTAATTAGTATAATCATTTCAAGTCAGTTTCTGTGAAAACTAAAGGCGCGGTTATAATTGGGATTAATTTGTTTATCAATAAATAAAATGATAAAATTTATTGAAATAGAAACGAGGTCATCGAAATTTAAATTCCTTGCGGCAACTTTGCATTAATAATTTGATTTTCTGCAAGATTCAGTTCATGATTTTATATTTGTAAGTGAGCTTATAATATTTACAACAAAATAAGTATACATTTATAATCCCAGGTAAAAGCTTAATAAACATTCATTTACCGTTTCCCGAAGCTTTTGTTTTCTTCAGCCTCTTATCGCAAATGGAAAGCTGCTTCGAAAGTTGACCTGCATTTAAAGCTGCTTAAGTGCTCGCCAACCCTCGAGCAAAGAAGGCAATGGAATGCGGTTCTCTGGGGTACGGATAAGGATGAGAATGGAATGGGGAATGAGACATGGCCGTCTGTGCGGCAAACAAAAATTCATTAAAATTTTGCATATTTTTAAAACTTGAGTGACCCGCGTCGCGCCTTGGGGCACTTTCGGCCTTTAAAGTTGCTTGCTTGCTCCCACAACAAAATCAACAACAAAATCAACAAAAACTACAACAACAACCACGACAACAAGAGCAAAACTCTTGTTTATGCCACGTAATGTGGCAGCTTAAGTCCGCTGCCCCCGAAAAGTAGGCAACAAAATCCTCTAGCCGAGTGTAAAATTTAAGCACACAGCAAACAAAACAGGCTGAAAAAAGTTTTTAATATGCGGATAGCTTTAATTAAATATGTTTTCCACTTGGCGAGCCCAAACGAAACAAAAAGAATCAAGAAAAAAACAGCAGCTAAACAAAAATTACAAAACTGTGCGTTTGTGTGTGTGTGTGTTTACATTTTGGTTTTGTTTTTGTTTTACATAAACATTAATGTTGGTTTGGTATGGCAAACAACAAACAAGTTGTTGTTGTTATTTTTCTCTATTAAATACTTGGGAAACGTTAGGTTGTTTTCTGTTGTTGACTTATTTGTTGTTAGTTTAGAATTTTATTGCGTGGAATGCTGGAATGAGGAACTTGCTGGGACTTCTTCATACTGTTGCATTCTTTCTCTCTTTTGTGTGGCATTTTGTTGTCATAGGAAAAGCGACTGAAAAGTGGGTTGCTGCTTATTTAATTAATTATTATCTTATTTATTTAAAAAAAAAAAACGGTAGACAGAGAGAAAATATTGTTTTGAAATTATATTAACAACAGTTTTATTTTGTAACTTAAAAAATAGAAATTTAAAATACCATGCATTGTGTGAGTATTTCTCATTTGCCAGGTATCTCAATTAAACTCAAAACTTTTTAGGCAAACTATAATATATTTAAAAAAGCCTTTATAAATTCATTTTCACCATATGCAACTTTAAATAATGTATAACTTATAAATTTATTACTTTCTCTTACTTTTCTCAATTGTGGTCACTCCATTGTCATATAGTATTATAACAAATTATAGAAAATAATATTAAAACTATGATCGATTTTTTAAATAGGTTTCTTCAGAATTTGCCTATAGACCCTTTATTTGACATATGCTGCTTTACTGCTGCATTTTCCTGCTGTTGAAATGATGCTGTGTAATTTATTTAATATTCAGAGCTTCTTTTCCATTATCGGCTTTATGAAATCTTTATTATTAATTTCATTATTAAATTCGTATTTTCTTATTCCCTTTTTATGTACTCATTGTATTCAGAGTCAGTACTGTCTGGCCTTTTCTGAGATGGTCTGACATGGTATGGCATGGTCTGTTCTGGAAATTGTGCTGAAAGCCTTTCAGCACTTCGTTACTTCGCGCTGCTTCCACATTGATAATAATTCATTATGAATTTCTTTATTATTTTTCGGTGTCGCCAGCTTCGATTCAGTGGGCATTGTTGTGTGTTCTGTTCTGTTCTGTTCTGTTTCGTTGCTCTGCTCTTCCCTTATCCCTGTCCCACTTCCATTACGAGTTCGCATCGCACTCTCCTCTCGTTCATTTCGTTTGCCTACAAGGAAGTTTAAATAAACATAAAATGACGACACGCGTATGAATAAGGCAACAGCAACGACGTCTGCATATGCAGCATATATACAATTTATACTTTACACACACTTCGACACGCTTACATACACACACTCACACCCACACCCACACTCACACTCATACACAGTTGCCATATGAAAAACAAACAAATTGACATGTCGATGCCGAAAATGCAAACAAAATGTGTGCACGAGAAGAGCACGGGATCTTTTTGCTGCTGCTGTTTGGTAAATGTTTTAAAAATTGTTGTAAAATTCATCGGATATGAAAATCTAATGATTTGTAAAGTCGCCGATAAGCGTAGAGCGCCCTCTGGCGCCAAGAATCAACAGAAACGGCAACAGCAACAAAAACTGTTGTTGCAAAAGTGTGAAAGGATTTTCCGCATTTATTCAAATATTAATATTTGCTTTTTATCCAGCCCATCCATATGATTGCGATTGCGATTGAGATTGCGATTGCGTGTGCCTCTGGAATTATTGAAAACTTTTGCATGCTAAAGTTTGCCCTGATACATCCGAAATGTGTGTGTGTGTGTGTGGGTTCTGTGATGTTAGGATGTTTCGGGCACCCTTAAGTTTTCTCCTCCCACTTGCCACATAGACAGCAACAGAAACAGAATACCACAAATGTTTGCATAGAGATTCAATGGGCCAATAAGTTAGCCCAGTCTGAAGTCAAAAACAAAATCAATTCAAAGTTTCGCTACAACTTTCTGATCTTTTTCAGTGGGTCAATCCTGAACCGTACCCAGCCCCTCAATTGATGAACCATCTGGGTCCCAATACGTTTGAATGTGTGTAAGCGGATTAACAGCCATTATGTAGTAAATTATGCATCTGAGTTCTTGCAATTCGTCTTCTCTTGCAGCACACTTTGCAAATGTATTGTGTAAATTGTGTTTATATATTTAGATTTATATTATTTCTCTTAAGCGAAATCTCTGTTCAGTTTCAAGCGTGCGGCATTAAAAAATATTTACTGTGTCTAGACTTTGCTACGCATAAATCAAATGCATCGGTCAAAGACTCGGCAACTGCAATTTTCGGTCACACAAAAACTCAGATGAAAGGAAAACAGAAGTGTTTGAGCATTGAGTGTGCTGAACTAGTTTATACCCTTTACTTAAATGCCCTTCTTGTATTTAGAATAAGTTGTAAATCACTCCAAGCATGGCTTATATCAATATGTTGGCATTAACTTTAATTAAAAGAGTTAGTGTTGAGAAAGAACTTTGAAAAGATAGATAGCTAATCAAGTGTGAATTGGGATATTCTTTATTTAGAAGACGGCACAAAAATTGTGAGAAAGTTCTGAATAGAGCTATTACTTTTTAATGTGTTCATTCTAGGCCAATTTAAATATTTAGTCAAGATTTAAAACAAAATCGTTAGATTGAAATGGAAAGGAAAAGAAAGGATTATCAAGTGTACATTAGACAATAACAAATTCTTATATAAATATTAAATATAGAATGATATTTATTAAATTCGAAACAACTGTAAATAATAATCCTTTCATGGCATTTACGTTGAATTCATTCTGTAGTCGTATTTGAGGCAAGAATTTAAGTTTACATAAAAAGAAAAAGAGTACTCGAATGCTTGGGAATAACAACATAACATAATTATATAATGCTATAAACTCGGTGTACTTTTCAGTTTTCAATTATAAAACATAACTTTTTGTTTGATTTCTTACACCTTTAGCACACCCTGTTCATGTATTATAATTGTAAAAGGGTATTAAAAATATAAAAATAAATAAAATTGTAGCCATAATGTAGTTCTCGTAGAGTTGAGTGTCTGTTTGTAAGTTTCCGTGTGTGTCTCTGGGTTGCGTATACTTAATGTGCAGCTTGTGTGGAGTCGAGTTCTACGAAAGTGGCAAAATGTGCAAAGACTGTGTGTGTATGTTTATAGTATGTATGTGTGTAGATGTGGGCATTGGAATTTTATAAATTTTATTTATTTGCTTTTGAGTCAAGTTTTTAGATGGTATGCTTTTGGGTTTGGCTGTAAAGCACCGCAAATGTATTTAAAAGCCAAAGCAAAGAAAAACAGGAAATGGCAATTAGTTTGATCAAGTGTTGAGCATTAAATATAATTTAAGCTCTTTATCGATTTCAAGATATATTCACAGTAAAACTAGTTGAAATGTTGTTTTATCAAAATTATAAGAGATTCAGAGACTTAAATACCGCATTAATTTACTACTCGCTTTTATTTAAAACCAAACATTACTTGAACTCTGTACGCTACATGATATCTATTAATTTGGTAAAAAATATAATTCAAACACGAAGAACATCTTAAGCGTTTCTCAGTCGCCGCGTCTCAAACCGCTCGGGTCGAGTATGAATCGCATTCCAAAGGCAAAGCGATCTGTGGGCAGACTCATGACCACACTGAAGCCCATCTGCAGGGGTATATACGATAAATATCTGGGAGATGCGAAAGATTATAGCAATGAAGTAAAGAAGTGAGAAGTTTACGAACCGGGTCCACATGAAACCCACCAGGGCATCCGAATCGATCATGCCGTGGACGGCACAGTTCCAGAAGTTCCATTGATAGCAAATCGTGGCAATGGTCTTCCGTGTACTGCGGTTCCAGGCCAGCAAGTTGGCCATTTGGATCTGGGGATGAATGCGCTGCCAATAGCTGACATCGAGGCCCTGACGCGAGGCGGTTGCTGCGAATGAATAATTGTGATGCGAGTAGCTGCAAATGAAAACCGATTAATATATGTTTATATTAAGTAAAAGGTAACGAACCGCGCTGCGAATGCCAAGTCTGTCATGAGGCTTTTGGGCTCATTCCACTCCAGGAGCAACTCGCCCCCGATGGCCCAGTGTTGCGTGAGGGAACGCATGCCCGAGAGGGTGCAACGTCCGCTCTCGTTGCGCACATTGTAGAAATTGGCTGTCCAGGTGTCGTTGGGTCGTGTCCACTCAATGGTGTACTGCGTCTCGACGGGCACATCCTCGGTGAGCCGCTGCAGAACGGCCTCGAGGCGCAACGGCTTGAACGGATAATAAATGATATTTAAATTAGCTGCCAATGTTGTGGGATGCACATCGCCAATGATTGTGGGTGTTAACTAAGGGCAAATATATAAAATTATATATAAAATGATTCACTTTGAATGGAATGTCAACTTGCCATGAAATCGTCTGCCACCCGGAATGTGTAGAGTCCGCCGAAACGAAAGCCGGCAGCACGAACATGGCTCAATACCCAGGCGGCTGAAATGAACTTGTTGGGCGCCAGTCGATGGTAATAGTCCAGCTCGACGCCATCGTAGAACTTGGGCATCACGTTGTGGGCCAGACTGTGCAGGGATTGGACATTGCCGGGATTCTTGGTGTTGTTGATGCCGCCATAACGCTCGAAGCACGACGGAAACTTATAGCCACCAAATGGTGGACAAGAATTGCAGGACATGCCTCCCCGACAGTAACACAATCAGATCAGATCAGATCCAGATGTGCAACTCTATAACTCTATGCAGCTTAAAGAAATATGTTTTTCGAATTCGAATTGAACTTAGCTTTAGGCCTTGGGAATTTTGGGCTTTTTTGTCTGTTTGTCTGGAAAATAGTTACTGTATTTTCAATATTTCTAGTTTTCCACACTCAACAAACAGCAAACGAAATGTTACATAGATCCCTTTTATTCGCACTCAGCTCGAATCAAAAATGTATGAAATACTCCCAACATCAGCTGACAATTGTCATTTTATGCGCCATTTCAGCGTGTTTTTCCCCTGCCCTCCAATTTCCCCTCCACTACCCAAAAAAAAAAGAAGGAAAAACTGTCATCCTTTTCATCCTTTTGGCACACCATTAGGCGCATTTCACACTTTTACATTATTTATAAGCCATACACTTTGCCACTCTCCTTTACCTCTCTCTCTCTATCTTTCTCCTTCTATCAGTGTATCCGTCTCCCTCTCCATTTCTTTCTCTGCTCGTCTCATTGGCGATTCGTTACTTCATGAAATATTTAAGGCAACCACGAGCCTGTCTGATTAAGTTCTAGTCGCGCTGCCGTTAAAGGATCAGGACTTCCCTTTACAGGGATGAAGTATGTGCTAGAATAGTTATATTCAACTTGGGCTAGTGAACAATTTCCCTCGAAGTGATGACAGCCGAAACGAAAAATTCATAAATTTATTATCTGTCGGAGCGTTTGGCATTTGGCCAGGCGAGTTATTCATGCGCTGAAAGTGTGAAAGCTCAATGATTAATTTCATCTATTTATTACTAGTTTTCCAATTCATTGAAGGTGTGAAAATGTATGACTAATTTCTTTTATTTAATAATAATAATGCATTTTTGGTTACTTGATGCATTGAAATTGTGATAAAACAATGACTAATTTCTTCAAATTATTACTAGTTTTCCAATACATTTTTGGCTTCTTGATGCGTTTAAAGTAAAAACTGACCTCTATATGCTACCAATTTTTCCACACTTCATTTTATTTTTTAAAGCATTGAAAGTGTAAAAACTTAATTAATTATTTCTTGTATTTCTTACTTATTTTTCCAAATTCGAGCATATTGCATTTTTTTCTTTTGAGACATTAAATATGTGAAAAGTTACTTATTAATTTCATTTATTTATTATAAATAATGCATATAAATTTCTTGATGCTTTAAAAGTATGTTAATGCATGACTAATTTATTTGTTTGATTACAAATAATTCTTTTTTAGTTTCTGACTGATTAATTTCTTCTACTATTTATTACCAGTTTTTCCACATTCGAACATATTGCATTTTTGGTTTCTTGGTTTCATATTTTTCTCCACTGGCGCACAGATTGACGTATACTCTATCTCGTTTGCGGCAATTGACTCCGGGACTCACACCCCATCTGTAAATCCTTTCACCGTCCTGATTGTCCGTGCTAAAAACGCAGCTAATGACTAGATAATAAAATATATTATTTAAATAGCGCAGAGCAGCGCATCCAAACTGAGTATTGTGTTCGATCAGCAGCAATGAGGCCGAAAGAATGCCACTGAAATTGGATCAAAATTAAGTTCAGAATAAAGATCATTTGGAAAGTCAGGATAAATAACCTCTCCTTATCTGAGACTGCCAAATGGAGCGTATCTAAGTGCGTTATGCTGCGAATATCCTTGAACCAGTTGAGGGCGACACTCTGAATCGCCTCGGCCATACTCGAGGAGTGATTGTCGTGTACATATGTGGCCATTCCAGCCAGACTGCCGATCAGATCGAAGTTCGATGAGCTCATGCAAGGTCTGGGACTAACCTCGCACCGACTCACATCCAGTCGGGCAAAGTAGGCCAGTTCCGTGTTCCAGCTCAAGCGACTCATTCGCGCTGCTGCTGGCAAGTTTCTATAAGTCTTTCCTCCTGCAACATTGTTCCGGAGCTTATTAAAGGTGTCCTGGAGCAGATGTCTGTAGCTGTCCTCCCGCAATAGCTTAGCATTTGCATAGCAACGCTTGACTTTCTGCCCGAGAATTAATCAACTTATTTCCTTCACTTAATTGTGATGTATCTAAGACTCACCCCATTGTTGTCACACGGTAAGTTCACAATATAACAAGGACCGACATCGCAGTAGGAACTGTGCCTCACACCGTTTCTCTGCTTCACTGAGACGCCACTCAGTAAATCAATTAGCCAGAGTAACTGCAGCACTTGATAGGGTTTCATTGTGAAGCTATATTTGTACTAAATGCATTCTTGCTAAATTCTACTATTTATTGAAGATACCTTGCTGTTTTTTACAGTTGTCGTTCCCATTGTTTTCATATTGACGCAAAAACAGCTGGGAAATTTAATATCAATGTGTAAATCATGCAATTCTTTTTCCAGGCAGAGAATGACCAACGAATTGTGAATACACTTTGAATTAATAAGAAATATTTGCTACTAAATTAATGTCAAAATTATAATTTGATAAGGACAGTTAGTCTGACAGACAATATGACTGATTTTCTTATTTACAGTGTTACCACAGAAATCCAAACTACCCGATTAAAAACAAACCTAATAAAAAATTCTGATTGACTGATTGATTGTGTGCCTAGTCGATATAATGCTTGACAGACTGATTGACTAAATGATTGATATACAGACTGACTAAATTGAAAATATCGCACGGAATGCATTTAAAAATTTTTTACAAAAACAATTGTTTTTATTTATTATTTTTCATTGGACTAAAAAATTTAAAAAACAAATTTCAAATGTGCTATCAAGTATGAAAAGTTGGACTGTAAATTTTTAGGCTAATTGTTAGTAAAACAAGTTGTCAGCAAAGTTTTCGCAAATTTAGTAGTAAAGGAAGTATGCCATTTGTTAGGGTATAACAACAACGACAATGTCGGTCTAAGCCGATTTCGAGTTGAGTTCATGAAAGCAAATGCAAAAGTTGTTTATTCAACAGCTAAGTCGCGGCTTGGACTTAAGCATTATTCTTTCCTTTTAAGAATGAACGTAGAGAGTGCAGAGGGACGATGGAGAGAGAGACAGAGGAGGAGGAGGGGTCTTACTTGTCCATTACTTATTTAGATGTCGCACTTAAATTTGTCACTCATCCAACAGTCGCTGTCTGTTCAACCATCCCCCATGGCGACTTTGGGTCCGGATTCCATTTCCATTTACCGCCATTTGCTTTAATTTAATATGCTAAAATATTGCAAGCCGCATTCGCAATCGTTAAATCAAAGCACGGCGACCACAAGACTTTTTTTTAACCGCAAAACAGACTAAACAGTCAAAC
>JBAMBJ010001360.1:0-18660 GCA_037043495.1 Drosophila recens | reverse complement strand
AAGAATTTATGATCTTAACAATAAGAACTTAATCTTAATTGAAAGGTTCTTAGATTTTCAATAGATTGACTGTACTAGTTATTGTTCTACTCTATATCGATATACTCGTTCGATATTCACATTAGTTAAGACATTGATGCAGGGATTAAAACTCTAGCCGAAAACGTAACCTTTAACCGGTAAAAACCGATTGAAGTTTAAAACCGTAACCGAAAAAAAATTTTTCATTTGACCGAAACCTTAAAACCGAAACTCCGTATATCAAAATAACCGTTTAGTAACCGTTTCATTTATAAGGGTTAATTTCGGTTTTTTGTACACTCAAAAATAAATTTTTTTTCCAATTTTTATAATAAAAATTTAATAAAAGTTTTTATTCAAATTGTTATTTTAAAAGTTGCAAATATGAGTTATGGTATAACTTTAAAGTACAATTTTAAAAAGCATGTTTTATTTTCAATTTTTATTATAAAAATTAAAAATAAGTTAAAAATATTTAAAAACGAAAAATTTTGAACTGTTTCTATTTTTCCGACTTACAAGTCTTGTTTGCGATCTCTGATATTTTGCTATTAGTTTTGTATTTATTTTTATTTTCTTTTTTATTTTTATTTCTAATTTAGATTTTTATGTGAAATAAATGTGTGAATGAAACATTTATAAAGTAATGCCAGTTTAATTATTATTTTTATATTATTAATATATTTATTTTTGCAAAGAAATTTATTATTTGTGAACCGAAACCATTCCGGTTTCAAACCCATTTCAAAATCGAAACATACAAAAACCGGTTTAACGTTACAAGTCCTTTATTCAAAGATTCTGCGTAACCGATAACTGAAAGTCTAAATGCGAACATAACCGAAACCGTAACTGAAACCGATATTAGTTTCGGTTTTAATCCCTGCATTGATGAATTAAAAGATTTTTTATACACTGGGGGTATACTAAGTTTGTTCAAAAGTATGTATGAGGCAAAAGGAAGCATCTCCGACCCCATAAAGTATATATATTCTTTATCGGCATCAACAGCCATGTCGATATAGCCATGTCCGTCTGTCTGACGGTCCGTATAAGCGAAAGGATCTCAGAGATGGTAAGAGCTAGGGCCACCAAATTTGGAATGAAGACTCCCTATTATATTTTTTAGCAACGTGTGTAAGAACATGCTCAGAACCTAATCACCAACTTTCATCACGATTGGGCCATAAATAGGGAAGATATTAACAATTTTGTCCGAGGTATTTCAATGGCAAATCTAAAAATAGATTAGATTTAATGGTCAATTTTACATTTACTTTGCTAGAATGTATCTCGAATTTGTCATCTTCAATTCAAGTAGCGGAGTGGTGGAAGTGATCAGTGCTCGGCAAGCGAAACGGGAGATCACGGTCCGAATCCCCGGTATGTCGATGCAGATGTTATTTAATTATTTAATATTTTCCTTTTATGTGAATTGTCTGTCTAATGCTAAAGATACGCGCAGAGGTCGTGGTTTCGATTCCTGATTTGGCCTACCAATATTTTTTCGCTTTTTTATTGTTTATTAAATAATTTGTACTTTTAATTAATTTTTAAACATTTTAAGATATTGGGTAAATTGGTTAAAATCACTCATTTATATCATATACATACATACGGTGGCTCACAGCTTATTTCAACCAGCACAAAAAGCAACTTTACTCAAAAGCTACTATTACAACTAACTAAAAAAAAATCTTGAAAAATAGTATTTACAGAAAACTAATGTTATATCAACTCATAATTTGAAAATATTGAAAATATTCGAAAATATTTGAGTTTTCGTAAAAGTCCACTTTTTGAACTTTTACCCTCGATTTTTTACAAAAAATGTTGGGATGCAAAAAATAAGTTCATAGAATTTAAATAGTGTCTGCAAAAAAAAAAATTTCAAAAATATTTTCGCTAGTATTTTTTAAAATTTTTTGAAAACTGCAAAAAAGGCACTTTTTGGCTGAAAATGAGGAAAAATGGGTAAAAATTGTCATTTTTAGGATTTTCAAAAAATTCTAAAAAATACTAGCAAAAATATTTTTGAAATTTTTTTTTTGCAGACACTATTAAAATTCTATGAAGTAATTTTTTGCATCCCAAAATTTTTTGTAAAAAATCGAGGGTAAAAGTTCAAAAAGTGGACTTTTACGAAAACTCAAATATTTTCGAATATTTTCAATGTTTTCAAATTATGAGTTGATATAACATTAGTTTTCTGTAAATACTATTTTTATACCCTGTGCCCATTGAAAATGGTCAAAAAGGGTATATTAGATTTGTGTGATGTATGTAACAGGCAGAAGGAAGCATCTCCGACCCCATAAAGTATATATATTAGGGTGGGTTAATTTGTATGGACCAAAAAAAACGCACCTTGCGGTTATCAAAATCGTAATCTACGGTGAATTCTAAGAAGATTTGCCCAAGAAACCATAGGTCTAAAATCATTTTCGAGCTTCCGATTTTTAACGAGAAACTTTGCGTATTTGTTTGTCATTTTAAACACGCTAAGATACCTAAGCGAGTCCATAAAAAGTATATTGTTTTACTTAACATTTTTTCAAGAAAATTATAAATTTTTAAAAATAAAAAACTATAATAAAAAATTAAAAATTTATTTTTATTATTTTTTTTAAATTTAAAAAAATTCTTTTCTGTAAATAAAAATGATAAAATTGGCATTAATTTGCATTTGACCTCGCTTAATTTCACTGTCTTTAAAATACTTTGAAGTATTGAGAATATTCAGTTTCGATATCTCATCTAGTTCAAAAGTTACAGATTTTTGCCACAAACATTGGCAAAACAAACCGAAAACGGGTACAAAATACATACAAAATACATATAAAATGGTACCAACTTTGTATGTATTTTGTACCCGTTTTCGGTTTGTTTTGCCAATGTTTGTGCAAAAATCTGTAACTTTTGAACTAGTTGAGATATCGGGTTGAAACTTGAGCTATATATTCTCAATACTTCAAAGTATTTTTTAAAAGAAAAATGAAAGTGGGCGTGGCACTAAAAAGGGCGTAAATTAACGGTCAAATGCAAATTAATGCCAATTTTATCATTTTTATTTACAGAAAAGAATTTTTTTAAATTTAAAAAAAATAATAAAAATAAATTTTTAATTTTTTATTATAGTTTTTTATTTTTAAAAATTTATAATTTTCTTGAAAAAATGTTAAGTAAAACAATATACTTTTTATGGACTCGCTTAGGTTCTTAGCGTGTTTAAAATGACAAACAAATACGCAAAGTTTCTCGTTAAAAATCGGAAGCTCGAAAATGATTTTAGGCCTATGGTTTCTTGGGCAAATCTTCTTAGAATTCACCGTAGATTACGATTTGATAACCGCATTGGGTCGAAAAATATTGACCCACCCTAATATATATTCTTGATCAGCATCAACAGCCGAGTCGATTGAGCCATGTCCGTCTGTCTGTCCGTCCGTCTGTCCGTCCGTCTGTTTGAACGCGTCGATCTCAGAGACTATAATAGCTAGAGACTTCAAATTTAGTATGTAGGTTGCTGGATACCGGACGCAGATCAAGTTTGTTTTTAAATTTGGATCGGACCACTATATCATATAGCTGCCATAGGAACGATCAGACGAAAACTCAAGTCTTAGCATGAAAAAATTTTTTGTTGGTTGAGATAACTAGGCCAAACTGACAGAATATGCATATGGGAAGGCTCCATACATTCTGACCAAATTTGCTTGAAATCGGATAACTATATCATATAGCTGCCATTGGAACGATCAGACGAAAATCAAGTTTAAGTAGGAAAAACTTTTTTATTGTTTGAGATACCTCAACCAAACTGACAGAATATGCATATGGGATGTTTCCAAACATTTTGACCAGATTTGGTTAAAATTGGACTACTATATAATATGTATTTATTTATGTTTTATATGCTTTTATACATATTACTAATTCTATAATAACCAATATTCTTTTTTGTGGAAACTGGCACAGGGTATGTTATAGTCGAGCAAACTCGACTGTAGCCGCACCACCTCGCGAGCGAAGCGAGCCGGGGGTAGGCGAGCGAAGCGAGCAGGGGGCCCTTGTTTTTCCTTATTTTTTGCACAGTACTGAGTGACACTTGTAACGATTATTTCACGCTGTTCAAAATAATAATATTGTTCTTAAATAAAATTAAGAAGAGTGATATTATTTTTTCTACGCAGTGTTAACGTGTTGCAGCCAACTTCGATAATACACATCCACGTTTATCGATAGTTGGATATATTGAGTGATAATTACATTAGATATTTTTATTCGAATTATCATTCAATAATTCCAGTTTTTCCTTGAACACATTATCCGAATAATCAAGAGTTTCCACTTCCACTTATTCGATATTTTCTTTATTTTTGTGAGCAAAATATTTATTAATTTTTTTTCGAAATATTTGAATTTCATCAAGATATTTGTTGTCACCCGAACAGAACGATATATTTACTCTTCGTCTCAATATCGTTGCAACGTTTCCACTGCAGACGCATCCATTTCCACTTATTCTTTTACTTTATTTTTTTTTGTTTGATTTTATTTTTGTCTTCTCTTGCAAAAATAAAAAGATTTGGTATCGATAAAAAATATTAGTAAATATACAGACAAAAATTGGGTCTCCGCTGGGCACATTCCATTATCGTTTCCTGTTATTCCACTTGCATTCTCGAGTTTTTTTTATTTTATCACGTTCGAGTCTTTTCGTTGATTCTTTTGAAGGCCTATTATGCCAGGTGACGAAAAGGAACCGCGTGCCAGTTCGAGCGCACCTAAGGAGAAGAACGTGCCAGAGAAGACACTTTTACAACCCGATACAAGACTCACTCGACCCGCCAGTCAGCAGAGAGAAAACAACAAGATGTCCGCGTTAGCTAACTTTATCACTGCGGACGGCAGTCCGCGCTAGTGACGAAAGCAGCACGAAGGGTGCGAAGGCGACTAGCATATATACACAGGAAGAATGGAAAATTTGCTATGACTGTCCGATCAGGTCAAGTTATATACCGATCGAAAGGTATCAATTCAACTTACAAATGTGCATACTAAGAGTTTTGAAAACTCACCTGGTTCGTGAGATAAACAGGTGTAAGTGGGAGGGGAAAAATTTTAATTATTGGAGCTAATGGGGCCGTTGGATCCTTTTTGAATTTGTGTTTAATTGTTTACTATTCTAATCAAAAATACGCGTCAAATGACACCTCGATCATCGAAATCCGACTACTGGTTCAAAAGATAAATTATTTTGAAATTTTTAGTCGTCTTCCAAAAATGAGATGAAAAGTCAGTCTGTTTGTTTGTTTGTATGAAATCGTTGATTTAGCTTAAAAGTTTGAATGAGGACTTGTTCCCGCTCAAAAATCTAGAAACGTTTGTTCTACGACTTTTTCGAAAAATCGCTAGTTTAGCGGGAAATCGCTAAAAACCGCTAAAATTGAAACCCCCATAGCATCCAAACGATAGAAGCTACAGATATGATCTATATTTCGTTGAAAAGGTATTTCGAAGGGCTCTTAGGCATACCTTCAAAGTTTTTTCTTTAAGTGAAAAGGTAAACAGCTACAGGTGAAATAAGGTATTTTTTTCCACATTTTGGCGATTTAAGAAAAATCTACACATGAAATCACTTTAAAATATGTTATTTGTTATAGGCAATTTGATTCCGCGTTTTTTGACATATAACACATATCTGTCAAAATTCGTTTGGACAAGATATTACCTCTTAACTGAATATACCTTTTACCTTTACACTACTGCATGTAATACATATGCAGTATGTACACTGCTTGCAGCGTAATGCGGAAATAAACTGCTTGCAAGTGGTGAATTCTTTTTGCGGCAGATAAATCATTTTATAATCAAAAATATAGAATCGTTTGTCCTACGACTTTTTCGAAAAATCGCTAGTTTAGCGGGAAATCGCTAAAAACCGCTAAAATTTAAATCCTCATAGCATCCAAACGATAGAAGCTACAGATATGATCTATATATCGTTGAAAAGGTATTTCGAAGGGCTCTTAGGAATACCTTCAACGTTTATTTTTTATTTAAAAAGGTAGAATGGGAATAGGACAGCAGGTGCAAAGTGTCATAGCAGCCAGAGTTGAAAAGTGCTGTGCTTTGGTGGGGGTGTTGACAAACAATAAACAAAATTGGCAAAGCTATACTGTCAAAAAATATTGCAATTTCAAAATGTTTGATGTCTTATTCAAAAATTTCTGATATCCCATAAAAAAACCTCTTTACGAGGTAAAAGTCTAGTGACGAAAACATTTTCATGCCCCAAAATTTCTGATATCCAATTTTGTGACGAATAATATTAAGTTTTACACATAAATTATTTTAAACAAAATTTTTGCATTCAGCACTGCGCAAAACAGTGAGTTTTATTTGGTATTAGAATTGAGGCATTTTAGTGCAATGTGCCGAGTGCCAAAATTTTGTTTAAAATAATTTATGTGTAAAACTTAATATTATTCGTCACAAAATTGGATATCAGAAATTTTGGGGCATGAAAATGTTTTCGTCACTAGACTTTTACCTCGTAAAGAGGTTTTTTTATGGGATTACGATGACCGACAGAATGAGTCAACTGGAGACTCAATTCAGTTCCAACACAGGAGTTTCGCTACATACATTAAAAGTTCGACTAGAAGAAATACGGAGCATGTGGGACAGGGTGTCTCAAGAGTTCCAACGCTGCTCCAGAGTTTTTTCTGAATCGGGGCCCAGCGATGATCCGGATTATGGCACAATTCATGACAAATATTCCTACTGTTATGCCGTTTATGAGCGTTGTGCTGCATCACCGGGCGAACAAATTGAAAACGCTACAGTCCAGATTCCGCCTCAGACAGCTTCCTATCAGCCACGAGGCTGGCGTCTGCCTCCAGTCGAAACAGAAGTCTTTAATGGAGACTATCTGAAATGGCCCACTTTCCGAGATATTTTCACTGCGATTTATATAAACAATCCTAGTCTGACCCCAGTTGAGAAACTTTTTCACTTGACTTCCAAGACTAGTGGCGAGGCAAGGAAAATCGTGGTAAAATCTCCGCTCACCAATGAGGGCTTCGCGTCAGCGTGGAGAGCATTGAGTGACAACTTCGAAAATAAGAGACTTTTGGTCACGAATCAGTTGAAAATACTGTTCAGTGTGCAATCCATTTTCCACGAGTCCGGAGCTGCAATCAAAGATATGCAGAGCACCATCCAAGGGTGCCTGACTGCTCTGGAACAGTCCGACGTTTACAATGAATCTCCGTTCTCGAATAGCATTTTAGTTTTTATGTTTTCGTCAAAGCTTCCAAAGCAAACTCTAGCCCTTTGGGAACAGAGTATCCAGAACCAAATGGATCTTCCGACATGGGAGGATTTTAACACTTTCCTGGTTGAGCGTTCTCGCACACTAGAAAGAATTGAGGACGTTATCGCATCCTCAACTTCACACCTTCAAGGTAAACCAGCTCGGAAGGAGCCTGTTTCCAAGAAGGTGAACTCCTTTGAAGCTAAGGTGAAACGCTAAGTGTTTAATTTGGCTGCCCTCACCACGAAGGAAGTTTTCCACCCCTCTACACAACATTTTGGTCCTTCGAGCCGGTGAGGGGTGAATCTTCTGGTTGGTAGATGGCAGCCAATTAAGAACACTTGCGATTTTCGTTATAAAACTTCAACTTTTATTCACGGACGCGTGTGCGCGGTTTCATATGCGTTTCTAAACTAAGACTTCATGTAAATTACAATTATACTTAATGTCCTATGTTAGCCTATATTAACAAGGGGGCTCCGCCCCCTGCTCGCTTCGCTCGCGAGGTGGTGCGGCTACAGTCGAGTTTGCTCGACTGTAACATACCCTGTGCCAGTTTCCACAAAAAAGAATATTGGTTATTATAGAATTAGTAATTTACGAGGTAAAAGTCTAGTGACGAAAACATTTTCATGCCCCAAAATTTCTGATATCCAATTTTGTGACGAATAATATTAAGTTTTACACATAAATTATTTTAAACAAAATTTTGGCACTCGGCACATTGCACTAAAATGCCTCAATTCTAATACCAAATAAAACTCACTGTTTTGCGCAGAGCCGAATGCAAAAATTTTGTTTAAAATAATTTATGTGTAAAAACTTAATATTATTCGTCACAAAATTGGATATCAGAAATTTTGGAGCATGAAAATGTTTTCGTCACTAGACTTTTACCGTAAAAGAGGTTTTTTATGGGATTACATTCGATGACCGACAGAATGAGTCAACTGGAGACTCAATTCGGTTCCAACACAGGAGTTTCGCTACATACATTAAAAGTTCGACTAGAAGAAATACGGAGCATGTGGGACAGGGTGTCACAAGAGTTCCAACGCTGCTCCAGAGTTTTTTCTGAATCGGGGCCCAGCGATGATCCTGATTATGGCACAATTCATGACAAATATTCCTACTGTTATGCCGTTTATGAGCGTTGTGCTGCATCACCGGCCGAACAAATTGAAAACGCTACAGTCCAGATTCCGCCTCAGACAGCTTCCTATCAGCCACGAGGCTGGCGTCTGCCTCCAGTCGAAACAGAAGTCTTTGATGGAGACTATCTGAAATGGCCCACTTTCCGAGATATTTTCACTGCGATTTATATAAACAATCCTAGTCTGACCCCAGTTGAGAAACTTTTTCACTTGACTTCCAAAACTAGTGGCGAGGCAAGGAAAATCGTGGTAAAATCTCCGCTCACCAATGAGGGCTTCGCGTCAGCGTGGAGAGCATTGAGTGACAACTTCGAAAATAAGAGACTTTTGGTCACGAATCAGTTGAAAATACTGTTCAGTGTGCAATCCATTTTCCACGAGTCCGGAGCTGCAATCAAAGATATGCAGAGCACCATCCAAGGGTGCCTGACTGCTCTGGAACAGTCCGACGTTTACAGTGAATCTCCGTTCTCGAATAGCATTTTAGTTTTTATGTTTTCGTCAAAGCTTCCAAAGCAAACTCTAGCCCTTTGGGAACAGAGTATCCAGAACCAAATGGATCTTCCGACATGGGAGGATTTTAACACTTTCCTGGTTGAGCGTTCTCGCACACTAGAAAGAATTGAGGACGTTATCGCATCCTCAACTTCACACCTTCAAGGTAAACCAGCTCGGAAGGAGCCTGTTTCCAAGAAGGTGAACTCCTTTGAAGCTAAGGTGAAACGCTAAGTGTTTAATTTGGCTGCCCTCACCACGAAGGAAGTTTTCCACCCCTCTACACAACATTTTGGTCCTTCGAGCCGGTGAGGGGTGAATCTTCTGGTTGGTAGATGGCAGCCAATTAAGAACACTTGCGATTTTCGTTATAAAACTTCAACTTTTATTCACGGACGCGTGTGCGCGGTTTCATATGCGTTTCTAAACTAAGACTTCATGTAAATTACAATGATGCTTAATGTCCTATGTTAGCCTATATTAACAAGGGGGCTCCGCCCCCTGCTCGCTTCGCTCGCGAGGTGGTGCGGCTACAGTCGAGTTTGCTCGACTGTAACATACCCTGTGCCAGTTTCCACAAAAAAGATATATTGGTTATTATAGAATTAGTTAATTTACGAGGTAAAAGTCTAGTGACGAAAACATTTTCATGCCCCAAAATTTCTGATATCCAATTTTGTGACGAATAATATTAAGTTTTACACATAAATTATTTTAAACAAAATTTTGGCACTCGGCACATTGCACTAAAATGCCTCAATTCTAATACCAAATAAAACTCACTGTTTTGCGCAGTGCCGAATGCAAAAATTTTGTTTAAAATAATTTATGTGTAAAACTTAATATTATTCGTCACAAAATTGGATATCAGAAATTTTGGGGCATGAAAATGTTTTCGTCACTAGACTTTTACCTCGTAAAGATGTTTTTTTATGGGATATCAGAAATTTTTGAATAAGACATCAAACATTTTGAAATTGCAATATTTTTTGACAGTATAGCTTTGTCAATTTTGTTTATTGTTTGTACAAAAACACACATGCCCAGAGCAAAAGCTATCAGCACTTTTCAACTCTGGCTGCTATGACACTTTGCACCTGCTGTCCTATTCCCATTCTACCTTTTTAAATAAAAAATAAACGTTGAAGGTATTCCTAAGAGCCCTTCGAAATACCTTTTCAACGATATATAGATCATATCTGTAGCTTCTATCGTTTGGATGCTATGAGGATTTAAATTTTAGCGGTTTTTAGCGATTTCCCGCTAAACTAGCGATTTTTCGAAAAAGTCGTAGGACAAACGATTCTATATTTTTGATTATAAAATGATTTATCTGCCGCAAAAAAATTCACCACTTGCAAGCAGTTTATTTCCGCATTACGCTGCAAGCAGTGTACATACTGCATATGTACATGCAGTAGTGTAAAGGTAAAAGGTATATTCAGTTAAGAGGTAATATCTTGTCCAAACGAATTTTGACAGATATGTGTTATATGTCAAAAAACGCGGAATCAAATTGCCTATAACAAATAACATATTTTAAAGTGATTTCATGTGTAGATTTTTCTTAAATCGCCAAAATGTGGAAAAAAATACCTTATTTCACCTGTAGCTGTTTACCTTTTCACTTAAAGAAAAAACTTTGAAGGTATGCCTAAGAGCCCTTCGAAATACCTTTTCAACGAAATATAGATCATATCTGTAGCTTCTATCGTTTGGATGCTATGGGGGTTTCAATTTTAGCGGTTTTTAGCGATTTCCCGCTAAGCTAGCGATTTTTCGAAAAAGTCGTAGAACAAACGTTTCTAGATTTTTGAGCGGGAACAAGTCCTCATTCAAACTTTTAAGCTAAATTAACGATTTCATACAAACAAACAGATTGACTTTTCATCTCATTTTTGGAAGACGACTAAAAATTTCAAAATAATTTATCTTTTGAACCAGTAGTCGGATTTCGATGATCGAGGTGTCATTTGACGCGTATTTTTGATTAGAATAGTAAACAATTAAACACAAATTCAAAAAGGATCCAACGGCCCCATTAGCTCCAATAATTAAAATTTTTCCCCTCCCACTTACACCTGTTTATCTCACGAACCAGGTGAGTTTTCAAAACTCTTAGTATGCACATTTGTAAGTTGAATTGATACCTTTCGATCGGTAAATAACTTGACCTGATCGGACAGTCATAGCAAATTTTCCATTCTTCCTGTGTTTATATGCTAGTCGCCTTCGCACCCTTCGTGCTGCTTTCGTCACTAGCGCGGACTGCCGTCCGCAGTGATATGTATAAAAGCATATAAAACATAAATAAATACATATTATATAGTAGTCCAGTTTTAACCAAATCTAGTCAAAATGTTTGGAAACATCCCATATGCATATTCTGTCAGTTTGGTTGAGGTATCTCAAACAACAAAAAAAGGTTTTCATACTTAGACTTGATTTTCGACTCATCGTTCCTATGGCAGCTATATGATATAGTGATCCGATTTCGAGCAAATTTGGTCAGAATGTATGGAGCCATCCCATATGCATATTCTGTCAGTTTGGTTCAGATATCGCAACCAACAAAAAATTTTTTCATACTAAGACTTGATTTTCGTCTGACCGTTCCTATGGCAGCTATATGATATAGTGGTCCGAGTTCAGGCAAATTTGGTCAGAATGTATGGAGCCTTCCCATATGCATATTCTGTCAGTTTGGTTGAGATATCTCAAACAACAAAAAAGTTTTTCCTACTTAGACTTGATTTTCGTCTGATCGTTCCAATGGCAGCTATATGATATAGTTATCCGATTTCAAGCAAATTTGGTCAGAATGTATGGAGCCTTCCCATATTCTGTCAGTTTGCCTCAGTTATCTCAACCAACAAAAAATTTTTTCATACTAAGACTTGATTTTCGTCTGATCGTTCCTATGGCAGCTATATGATATAGTGGTCCGATCCAAATTTAAAAACAAACTTGATCTGCGTCCGGTATCCAGCAACCCACATACTAAATTTGAAGTCTCTAGCTATTATAGTCTCTGAGATCGACGCGTTCAAACAGACGGACGGACAGACGGACGGACAGACAGACGGACATGGCTCAATCGACTCGGCTGTTGATGCTGATCAAGAATATATATACTTTATGGGGTCGGAGATGCTTCCTTCTGCCTGTTACATACATCACACAAATCTAATATACCCTTTTTGACCATTTTCAATGGGCACAGGGTATGAAAATATATGTTGCAACCATTTCGGGCAATTGTTGACAACAGGAAAAAAGGGACCTTGTTCACTGCATACTTTCGGGCATGAACATACCGCCCCCCTTGCAGTATCCTGCAAAGAAAAAACTGCGAGGCCTCACTGGTGGGCACAAGACCCGGACAAAATCCACCCAAACACCGTGCTTTGGGCGAGTGGTAAACCGGCTTGGCTGGACTGGAAACCGGGAAGCATAATCTCTGAATAGAGGTCCGCACCCAAAACAATGTTAATTGTGCTCGGACGGAACCAACGATCGTCCGCCAGACGAAGATTGACTTCGTTGCCACACAGCCTCTCGGCGATGGGCTTCGTTGGTGTCCGGTATTGGGTCGGAAGCAGCTGGAAAATGACTTCCCGCTGAAAGTCGGAGGCCCTCGATCGTACAACAGCCGTACAAGCTCTTTCGGTACCGACGCGGGAGACGGAAAGCCCGAAGGCCGTTGCCAGTGATTCGTCGATACGACTCAGTGGACAGCAAGGATCAATTATTGCTCGAGTCTCGAAAGTCTTCTTGCCGGTGTCGAGGATGATGAGCGCAGTTGGCAGAACTGTGGTTTTCTGCTTCTCCAAGATGGATGTGAGGGAGAGCGTCGGGATGGGCCGGGTTGGAGTGCGAGCTGCTGATGGTGGAGAGCGAGACCTCGCTTGCTCACGGGTCGGAGAGCCTTGCCGCGGCTCGTGCATATGCAGCAGCGTGTGGTGATCACGTTGACACACATGGCATCTGTCCAGACGTCTACAACCTTCTCCTGAGTGCTGGTGGGCCAAACATTTCGGGCAGTATTTGTTGACTAACACCGCCCGGAGCCTCTTTTCCGCCGTTAACCGCATGAAGCGCTGACACTTCCGCAATGCGTGGACTCCTCGGCAGACTCGGCATCGGAACGACGCGGTTCCTCGAGTACGTCTGCCCTGTGTTGCCTTTGGACGAGGTGCCATTGCGTGTTGTAGCGTACTGAAATAAAGCGGGTGCGGAGATTAATAATGGAAATTATTGTTGTAATGTTGGAGACGGAATGTCCGTCTCTGTAGGCAGCAAAATTAATTTTGCGATTGGACGTTTGATTACGCCCCGGGTCGTTAAGACATCGACCACCCGAACTCTTTGATCTATGCCAGGATACGTAGCTTGAACGCGCCCAAGACGCCATTCATTTACTGGAAGATTATCCTCTTTAATAATAACTAAGTCATTGCATTGGAGGTCTCGCGTTGGTGATTGCCATTTATTTTTTTTGTGCAATTCTTTGAGATATTCATCTTTCCAACGGAGACAGAACTGTTGGTGGAGAGCCTTCACGCGCTGCCAACGATTAAGAATGGACATTGCGCTTTCATTAATTTCAGGCTCTGCTGTGGAAAGAAGTGGACCACCAATAAGGAAATGACCTGGACTCAGCGCCAATAGGTCAGTTGGGTCTTCAGACATTGGAGAAATTGGCCTGGAATTTAGGCACGCCTCTATCTTAGCGAGCAGAGTCAAGAGCTCCTCAAAGGTGTGCTTTAAAGTGGACGCGGATTTGAAAAATAGCGTTTTAAAGCTTTTTACGCCGGCTTCCCAGAGCCCACCCATATGGGGCGCACTGGGGGGATTGACATGCCAAGACAACTTCTGGTGGCTATATTTGCACAGAATGAGCTTTTTTGTAGCCTCCAAAAAGTCTTGTGAAAGGATTTTTGCAGCTCCGACGAACGTCTTGCCGTTGTCAGAGTACAAAGTGGATGGACAACAACGTCTGGCTGCGAACCGTGCGAAGGCTGCCAGGAACTTTTCCGTGGTGAGGTCTGAAGTCGCCTCCAGATGGATCGCCTTGGTGCTGAAGCACACAAAGACGCACACGTACCCTTTGGTTATAAGGCACGCGCGACCAGTGTAATTCTTCACGTCGAATGGGCCAGCAAAATCGACACCTGTATGAGTGAATGGTCGGGAAAAGGAGGTTCGCTCTACAGGTAGAGTTCCCATAAGCTGAGTCTGCAGCTGTTTCTTGTGGAGAATGCAGATTTTACAGGAGTGGATGACGGATTTAACCAACACCTTGAGCTTTGGAATCCAGTACTTTGAGCGTACAAGACGCACAACTAACTGGTTACCTCCATGTAGGGAGATATGGTGCGTAAAATTCACCAGGAGGCGTGAATATGGACATGCATATGGGAGTATGATTGGATGTCGTTCGTCATAGCTCAACATGTCAGATGCTCTTATGCGTCAACATGCTCGGATGACTCCCCTTTTGTCCAGAAACGGGTTCAAATTTAGGAGACTACTTGATCGCAGGACCGGTTTCTTTTGGGCCAGACATTTGTACTCAGCTGAGTACTCCTGCCTTTGGGTTTTTTTTTTTTTTATATCTTTATTCAACATATATGTACAGGCTTAAAAAATTTTTATTTAAAACTAAACGAGCCTTCCTTTACGGTACTACCGTGAAGCTGTGCATCATAAAGGTTGGGGCGTCGTCTAGACTAAGGTCGCTCTACTGCTCTCCTGGAACGCTCAGCAGCTCTCAGCTCAGACATAATAGCCGCAGCGAAGTTGCTGATTTCCTCCCAATTCTGCGGTGACCGCAGCATGAGCGGAACTAGATTGCTCACGGTAATCGCGTCGCCCAGGATGAGTTCCAATTGTTGGATGCGAGATCCAAATCTGCCGCATGAAAAGATTACGTGCTCAGCGTCTTCTTCTATGCCGTGCCTGCACCATGTGCATTCACCCGCTGCCTCGTGTCCAAAGCGATGTAAATAGCTGCGAAAGCATCCGTGGCCGCTTAAGAGCTGTGTCAGGTAAAAATTGACCTGGCCGTGGCTTCTGTTTACCCACTCCTCAATGTTTGGGATGAGCCGGTGCGTCCAGCGCCCTTTGGTCGACAAGTCCTCTACCATGGGCCTCCGAGTAGAAAGAAGTTCTCTCCTCTGCAAGGAACTCTATGGGCGCCACTCCTGCGAGTACGTGAGCTGCCTCGTCCGAGACCGTTCTAAATGCGCAAATGATCCTCAGCGCAGAAAGACGATGGATAGCCAGTAGTCTGCGGGAGTAGCTCGGTGTCTGCAGTGCATTGATCCACACAGGAGCCGCGTAGAGCATCACCGATCTGGTTACACTTGTCAATAGTATCCTTCTTAGCTGTTTGGGGCCTCTTGTGTTTAACATTATTCTTGAGAGTGACCTGTTGATGGATGCCGCTTTGGAGCTCATGTAGGCCAGATGCTCCCGAAAGCACAGTCTAGCGTCTATCATAACACCCAGGTATTTAATGGCTCTTCTTGAGGACACTGTGGTGTTAGAGACTACAATCTGGGCTGTCTCAACTTTCTTACGGCTGCTTACAAGCACAGCCTCGGTCTTATGTGGGGCGAGCTCAAGGCCAACTCGTTCAAGCCATTGTTGGATGAGCCCAATCGAGTGGTCGCAGATTGCCTCTACGTGCGGCAGTTCCTTGGCGACGACCAGAACTGCAATGTCATCAGCGAAACCAATTATTTGCACTTCTTGCGGAAGCCTGAGACGCAAAATGCCGTCATACATCGCGTCATACAGGAGAGGGCCCAGAACTGATCCCTGTGGGACGCCTCCAGATACCAAATACTGCTCCGTACCGTCGATTGTGTCATAAATGAGTACTCTTCTCTCGAAATAGCTTTTAACTAAACGCTGTAGATATAGCGGTGTGTTAAAGTAAGCTAGAGCGCGCAAGATACAGCTCCACCTAGCAGTGTTGAATGCATTGCGGATATCCAACGTCACAATTAGGCAGTACTCCTTCGCGCCACCTTTCCATCTGGTGCCCGAGATTGCATTAGAAGCAATTTCCACGATTCTACTTATGGCATCTGTGGTAGATCTGGCCTTACGAAAACCATATTGGTGAGGCGACAGGTCACCCGAATCCGCGATGGCTCGTTCAAGTCGGGTGCAGATCAATTTCTCGAGCAGTTTACCCGCGGCATCGATCAGACAAATTGGCCTATAAGAAGCTGTAGCTCCTGGAGGCTTGCCCGGCTTAGGTATGAGGACTAGCTTTTGAAGTTTCCACCTACTGGGAAAAACGCCTTCACTTAAACATTTATTGAAGAGCTCGACGAAAATGTCAGGACGAAGTGAGATGGCTAGCTTGAGGACTCTGTTCGGAATTGAGTCTGGACCCGGCGCTTTGTTTGTGCTCATACCTTTTGCTAAGGTAACTAATTTCTCTGGTGAGACCTCAGCAGGTGGAGTGTAATCCTGTGGCGTCAAAGGGTCATTAGAGACGCTGTCATCCATCCGCGGGAAAAGCTCAGCCACGATTTCTCTGACCTGTTGTGGATCAGATGGTGATGCTTGCCTATTAGAGCTTAATTTTTTGACAACAATCCTGTATGCACTTCCCCATGGGTCCCGATCCGCTGAGTCGCATAACGCTAAGAAGCACTGGCGCTTGCTATCTTTTATGGTTACCTTTAATGCACGCCTACAGTCGCGAAAGGTTGCCTGCCACTGTGGAAATGAAGCTCTGCCGCGAGAGCGCTGATAACGGCGTCGTGCATGATTGCATGTTCGACGCAGCTCGGCAATATGGTCATTCCACCAGTGCACTGGCTTGTGGCGTCTTGTATAGGGCCTTCTCAGACTCATAGTGGTGCTGCAAGCTGTCTCCAGGTGTGTCATAACTTTATCGGTCATTTGCTCCGCGTTCCCGTCTGCATGACAGTCCATCATAAGCTCCGAGAATAGCCGCACGTTGAGGCTGTCGACTTGGTACTTTTTATAACTCGCGACAGCTGGCTCGCTACTAGCAGGCTGCTGGCCAATCGTGCATAAAAGGGCCAGATGATCGCTCGCTGTGTACGAGTTACTAACAGTCCAGCTCGATGAGTTGTAGAGGGAGCTGCTAACAAAGGTTAGATCGACAATCGAGCCTGCTCCAGCTCTACTAAATGTGTGCTGCACACCATGGTTTAGTAGCGCGAAGTCCAAGGATGCCACGGTCTCCAACAGGGCACGCCCTCTAGCATTCGTCGTGACGCTACCCCACTCTTCCGCCCAGGCATTAAAGTCGCCACCAATCAGTACTGGGTACCGATCTCTAGCGTCAGCAACCACATCGTCGAGGATGCTGGTGAATTCCGAAAGGGAATGGCTGGGAGCAAGATAGACACTGTACATCCAGATTCCTGCTACTTTCGCACGTACGAAACCAACCGCAGAGCTTGTGTCGGTGAGCTGCAATGGTGGGGCGCCGCAGATCCATAGCGCAGCCTTTTTGCTGGGGTCAGGACAAAGGTGGGAGACTCCTGGGTCTTGTAGGGCTCACTAAGGACGGCAACTTGTATACGCGCTTCTCTAACAGTTTGGCTCAGCAGATCTTGAGCAGCGGCACAGTGATTTAAGTTCAGCTGTAGCATCTTCATAATTGGGCAGGATTGTTGACGCCACTGTTCGAAAGTGGGCATCTCTTGCTGCCGGCAAAATGGTTGCAGTCCTGGCGCTTGTTATCCACACAGAGAAAACATTTCGGCTCACTCTTGCAGCTAGCCGCTTTGTGACCACTTGCTCCGCACCTTAGGCAAAGTCCAGTGCGATCTACGACGCTCGTGCACCTGGTTGCCAAGTGACCAAACTCCTGCCTTTGGGTGAGAATTACAATCCGTTCTTGAACGTCAGAAAGCTCTGTGTGGTCAGGGTCGACTAGAATGGATGTAGGAATTTTTCTGCAAAGATCTATGAAGCGGAATACGTATGCCATCACTCGCAAAGCTCTCTGGAACTTGGAAAATCTTTCAAGAAGTGTGAAAGTAGGAGACGCTACTGCGATATGGACTTTTATAGGGCGTTGCTCAATAGTTGTATCTAACGAGATGTTGCAACGATCACTATCTAAGAATTCCCCTGGGGAGACACCTCTGCTTGCCAGGTCCGCTGGATTGTACTCGGATCGTACATGGGCCCATTTCTTGGAGTCAGTGACTTGGGTAATCTTCGTCACTCTATTGGCGACGAACGTGGTTCAATTGCATGGAAGCTTGTTGAGCCAAGCTAATACTATGGTCGAATCCGTCCAATAGTATCGTTCACATTGTGGAATCGGTAGCTGTGGCAAAATTGCTGCCGACAATTCTGCCAATAGCAGGAGCACGCGCTTGTTCCGGCTTGAATCGTCGTCGGCTGGGAGGGGTGAAGAATTTACCACTGTGCTACTTGCTCGCTTTGAATATATATAATTATATTAAAAATTCGCGTGCTGATTAAACACAAACACACAATCGACCGGACAGACAGGAAAGATAAAGAAAAAAAAAGACTTAAAATTGACTAAATATTGCACACATAGATATTGCACTGTTTCGATGTTGCCACACAAGCTGATTAGGTTGTTATGCTGCGCAGATGTTGTCACGACAGCTTATTGCCCACCCTACCATGATC
>JBAMBJ010001359.1:0-123801 GCA_037043495.1 Drosophila recens | reverse complement strand
AGAGGCGTGTCAAAATCCCAGCCCCAAATTTTTTTGTTTTTTAATTTTATGCTAACAACCATATATAAGACCACACAACTTTCTTTGTCTAACAATTAGTTTTTCTCTTTATTGCTAATAATAAACAAGCTCAAAACTTGTTATTTGGAACAAAAATTATGAGCTTACTTGGTACCGATACCAAAAAAATATATAAAAAAAATTAAGGCCGGGGGTGGTGACACGCCCACTTTTCCAAAAACATTTCTGAAGGTGTACATAACATGAATAAAAAAACCGCATTCAAAAATTTAGCTTATTATAGAAGTTATTAATAAATATTCGATATTTCGCATTTCGCCCCATAGTGCAGTGGTATGGACTTGCCGGTGAGGGTATACGAGCAGGAAAATTTGTTGCCTGGCTGAAGTTGAGCAAAGGACGCGCGCCTCGACTGTCGACTGTCGACTGCCGCCTGCCGCTGAAGTGAAAGAAAGACAAGCAAAAGATTATATTTGGCCCAGCCGCTGGGCATGCTTTGTAATGGAGCAAGAGGCAGCCAAAGCTGATGAAGATGGAGATGAAGATGAACCAGGAGTTGGAGTTGGAGGGCGAAGTGCAGGAAAGCAGGGAAATGGAGCAAAAAGAGGGGAATGCAGAAATAAATTGCATAAACGTTGGCGTCGGCAACAAAATAAAAAGTAAACATGCTTAAAATGTTGTTATTCACACACACACGCACACACACTCGTACACACTCACAGGCACAACATCGCGCCTCTGCCACGACTGTGATTTGCCACCTTTAAGCTTGTTTGTGGCGCCACCTTCATTCCAGTTGCCTTTGTAGATTGTATGCAACATTGTTCATGTGTGTGTGTATGAATATGTGTGTGTGTGTGTGTGTGCTTGGTCGCTTTCTTTCTTTTTGCGCATTCTCTTTTCATGCTGTCACCTTTTGCTTTACCATGTTTTATTTACCTTGTTAACCTTTTCATGTTGACAAACTGTGCAACTCTGCTGGCCCCTATACATATACATTTGTATGTGTATGTGTGTGTGTCACTGTATATGTTTTTATTTGAAGAAAATGGCGATATGAATAGTGGAAATCTGTGGAAATTTGTATCCAAGCCAAAGGCATTTGTTCCGTTGACTTACAAAAGGTCTGCACCAAATGTTGTAGAACTTTAAAACACAGAGCTAAAAACGTTAGACAACAACCATAAGGAGCACATTAGCGTGTGATTACTGTAACAAGCCAAGTAGGTCAATGTTATATTTGCAGAAAATTTGTATAGCAATTGAAAGGCCATTAAATGTTATGATTGCTATGACCTTTATAAAATGTAAAACGCAAAAAAGAAGAAACATTATACTCTTTAAGATAGACAAATATATCTATAAGATTTTTATCAGAATTGTTTCTTCAGCTAGTTTAAAGCCATGTTTTTCAAATAATTTGTCGACAAATAACTAATTACACAGAAACTCTTGATATTGCCGTTTAACCCACATTCCCCTAGCAAATAAATCTAAAATTCAAAATGCAGCTGCTATAAAAGCAAATTTAAAATTTAGCTATAGTGTCCACAGCTTTTCCGTTAAATAAAATTAATCAAACTACCCAATATCTAACTTTGTTTCTTGCAAAAGTATATTATAAAAATAAAGTGACTGTTAAACATGGTTTACATTGCTGATAAATTTAAAGTTTATCCTTATATTAAGCATTAATTTTTTTTTCTTCAACTTACAATTTAATAAACATATTAGACAGACTAAAATAGACTAGATTCCATGCTTCATATTTTTTTTATTGATTCCTTATCGAAATTTAATGAAGCTTATATTAAGTATACGCCTATGTGGTTATTAACAAAACATTTCGTTTTGGATGCCGAAAATCAAATCATTTTGTCTTACAACAAAGTTGGGGTGAAAAAAGGTCCAAAAACCAAACATATTAATATGAAAATTTAATATGCACTTTATGAAATTTTCTGCAGGCTCGACAAAGTAACAACAACAACAGCAACAAGTTCGGCAGACAAAAAAACCGAAGGAGAAGGCACTTGCAAATTCATTTAAAATTCTTAATACATTTTACCAAACACACAAGACAAAATTGCGTCGGCAGCTGGGCACACTTATTGCGTATTGCGTATACGCCATGTGTTGTGCCTCAGCAACAAAAAAAAAACGGAAAGAAAACCAAAAAATTAAATATAAAATGCTAAATTAAAAAGTAAGATCAAAAGGATTTGTGTCCTACGCAATTTTTATTACATTTGTACCAACAGCTAAAAAAGCCAGAGGGAGGAAAGGAAAGAGAGAGAGAGAGAGAGAGAGGGAGAGAGAGAGAGATATTGTGTAGTTCGAGTAACATTTTTAATATGGTGCCACAGAATTTGCATTTCATATTTGCATGTTGAGTGTAGCCCGGATACTTTGGACAAGGATGAGGACTAGGACGAACAGGATGGGACAGTCGGGGACATGAGCGTATTAACATGCAAGGCATATTAAGGATAACTGCAGCTTGGGCCCCGGCACACAAAAACCAATAATGCGCATATTAGACTTGATGATGATGATGGCGATGGCAATGACAATGACGTTCTCTCTCTTTCTCTCTATCTCTCTTTCTGCCTCTGTCTGTGTGTTTGCAGTGCATGTTCAGATTCTTTGACTGTTGCAATTTTACCTCACACAGCAGTCGAAAAATTCGTGTTATCCTGACCATTGTTTCCTTCGAATTGACCGCACTGCAATTGCTTCTCATCCGTTTGCAATGCACACACACACACATACATTTGATGGAGGAGAGAGAGAGAGATAGAGAGAGAGAGACAGTTGTAGTTGCAGCTGTGCTGCATGTTGATGCCATAACAGCAGAAACCAACTCCCCATGCAGTTATGGCCAGGCGGGCACTTCGTCTAAGCCAAAACGTGCAGCAGCCTCTAGCAATCAACTTTAATAACATCACAGAATGTCAATAAATCCACAAAATGGTTGCCCCCCCCCTCTCTCTCTCTCTTTCCTCTTACTCTATTCCACATCCTTGTTGTTGTGGCTTTTGCCGCATCCTTTTGATGCTGATGCTGATGGTGATGAGGTCGAGAATGTGGAAGAGATGATGATGCTGCTCCCAACGTTCGGCAAGAGTATCATTAACAAAAGGAACTGCGTGCTCCACAGCTGACCAACTGAGCTTTTTAGCAACTTGAGCTGCTTAGCTGCAGTCCGGGCCATGATTATGTGTGTGTGCTCTATACTATAGACTGCATCCTGTATCTTCTGTTCTGACCTGATATCGCCTCTAATTCCTCTTCGTGTATCGTCGACAGTAATTGATGAGCTTAAAACTTTTAAAAACTTGCACACAGCCAAATTATAGTTCCTGAAAGTTACAGAGTTCAATAAGGACATAACATCTTTTTAGTTGTTGCTCTAAACTATTTGTTATGCTTTGTAAACACAAATTCAGGTTGCATTTTTGTTAAGATATTCGACTTTTTCAAAGTAGCACTTTGAAGCTATGTTAAATAAATAATATAGAAATATATTTATCATTAATTTAAAAGGAGAATACTTTTTCGACTGATCATTGTGAGTACAATTCACAGAATTTTCAGAAAAACAGGACCAAAACAAAAATAAATTTCTTAGTAAAAAGAAAAAGCATAAGTTCATAAATTTTCCCCAATTTACTATTTTTATTCTTATACTCAATAAATCAGCCAAAACTCTACATTTATTCAAGAGCTTTTTTTTCTCTCTAATTTAAATGCTCTGCAAATTTGCAAAGACAACTTTAATATTAAATTAAAGTTTATTGAATTGTGTTAAATTTGCCAAAGTGGCTGCAATAAATAACTAAAGTACACAAGCAGACATACGCACTCATACGCAATGAGATGACAATAAATAGTGTAAATCTGTTTAACTGTTATTCACACAATTGACACTCAACGCGGCCAAAAGCGCATTTATCATCCAATCCCAGGCAATAACTGACTCCTCAGTCTGTCCCTGAGGAGGGAGAGGGACTCTCCCAGCGATAGCGGAAAAATATTTTATGATTATCATTTAAACGGTAATTTATAAACATAATAACAATAAAACTATGAGGCAGTGTTTCAATTGTGATTGCTTGACAAATAAATACCCAGCAACTAATATTTATCTCAAATATATATTTGTTTTTATTTGTTTTATTTATTTTCATTTCATTACAGTTGAATAGGGTTCTTAAAACAAGTTAAAAGATAAATAACTAACTTTTAATCGTTTTCTTTAGTAAAAGTATACTCGACTATAATGTTACCTATTTTTTAAAGTACTCAATGCCTTTGACAATAGATATTAAATTTGTTTTGATTATTTCTCACTTGGATACACATTTCTAAGAATATTTAAATAAATAATACAGAAACTATTTGGTGAATATAAATCAATATTTAATTGGCCTATCAGCAATTAAGGTGCCCTGTACTGTGGTACAATGCACACCTGCACACCTCCACACCTGAACTACAAACATATGAAGGTAAATGGTCGCCTTGGCTTTTGGCATTGTTGTGCTTGCCTTGATTCAAGAAATGTGTGAAATGTCAACCAAATGTTTGCGCAATGCACAACAAAAGGAAGTCGGAATGCACAGAGATTCCAATCCCCTACCCTCGATTACTCCTGCTTCAGCTCCTTCCCTTTGACCCGGCAAGGTGTGTGCAATTTATCATGCGAGGATGTACATATGTATATGCACCTGCATTCATATCGAATGCGGATTGTCCTTTTGCCCACCTGCTACAAGCTGTAAAGTATTTTTACTGTTTGTTGATCAGAGTTGCAAATGCAGCGGAGAAGGAGAAGTGGCGTGCAAACTGTCGCATAATGCATTTATATAGAAATTCATAATACGCCACGTATGCCAAGCCAAATCTCAGCAAGCTGCAATTTTTATGCGCTCATTTATAATATTTAACCTGTGTATGAGAAGAAGCAGCAGCCGCAGCAATGATAATAAATTTATTGCAATGCCACTAAATATTTTATTATTGCTAAATATGCAACAATGCTCCATGGGTTCCAGCATATAAAACAATCGCATGTAACGACTGAATGCGCATTGCGTGAATTGTTCAAGGGGATGCAGATGAAGTTGGTCAACAGAGCCGGGAGAGGAGAGGAAGGCAGGTGGGCAGGTGGTAGGTGTACTACACATATACATACCCTGGCAACCTGCGCTTGCTGACAATGCGAATAAATTATGAATGCGATATGCACTCAGTCGCACACTCACACCCAGATAGGCACAATCGCATCCCATTGGAGTGGTGTGGTGTGAGTTGCCAGAGGAAACGCACCAAATGAATATCCATTGCATTGGAAAGTGGGCAAGGAGTCGATTAAAGGCAGGCCAGAAAGGGAAGGGTTAATTATTGGCAGCAAAAATTAAATCGACAAATTCAACTAATTCAAAAACATGCGAACATAATTTATTAAAATGTTAAGCGAATAGGAATAGGAATTCGATTGGAATATTTCAGTTGACTCTTAAATAACAAAACTTTTAGACTTTATTTGAGGCCAATAAAAAATCATTTTAATTTTAAATTAACTTTTTAACTAAATTTAATTTAAATAAATCACTAAGAATTTTTTTAAATAGTGAATAAAAAAAGTTGATTTATTTTTAAGGGAATTTTAGAATGTTTAGTAGGAGAAATAAATGTTGGTCTATCTGTGCGTAAGTCTAAATTTCATGAATTTTCAGCATTAAATGCTATCAACAATGATATATAACCCTTTTGTCCAATGCCAAACCCAAAAAGATATCCTTTCGGACAAAAGTCCCAGAATAAATGCATTTTGCAAAAATTGCATACAATTTCAAAGCGATTGTTGCCGCTGTTGTTCAAGTGCGTGCACAAAAACGATTAAAATTTTAAATTTACACGCAATTGTGCAGTCAGTTGACGGGGGTTGAGGGGGAAGAAGGGCGACTATGGGGGAGTTGGAGCTCGTGTTGGACCAGTTGACCAAACGGAAGCCACGTTTATGATTTGGAACTAATTGCAACGCGCTGCACGACCAGTAAATACAGCAGAAAAACAGCAGGGCGTGGCTGAAATGGGGAAGAATGGTCAGAAGGGGGTATATAATGTAATGAGAAGAAGAAGAAGGAGTGGGAAGCGGGAGGAGGAGGAGAGTGCTCGGAAGCAGTTCGGGTAATTACAATTGCATTGCGGTTAACGGGCGAGGCACACGCTAAATCACTCAACGGGGGCAACCATAGGGGGCTCTGTCTGTTGGCTCGTTGCATGCCTTGGCTTTTGAATAATGCAGCTGCAACGCCGCCTCAAGCGAGAGAGAGAGAGAGAGAGTGAGAGAGAGAGACTGACTCCCAGGTAGACCAAGAAGCCAAGCCAAGTCTGAGGCTGAGGCCGAGGCGAATGCATAAATCAAAATGCACAAATATCCTGGCGGCATCGAAGGCAGAGACACACACACGCACACACACACACGGAAATCCAATTGCTGCAGCTGCGACTCCCATTCCTTAGAGGCAGTTGGGCTTAGGGAGGCTCGACTGTACCCAGCGCATGGCATTGGCATTATGAATATCGTGTTGACTTACACAAATGAGCAAATGACGAAAATCCTGCACAACGCCTCGACATATGGAATTGCGTATAAATATTTACGCGGCGTGGGCACAAATTAATGGCCTAATCCATGAATGTGGCCTTAAGCGGGGCCCTCAACTTGTTAAGATACGAAACATTTCAACTGAAAAGCTTATCACATACATATGGGCTAATCCGAAAATTTTTAAACCAAGGGCAAAAACTTTAAATTGTCAATAATTTGCATGTTTTTTAATAATAGTTGTTTTTTGTTGTAATAGAATATATTTCTGGCTTCAAATTACAAAATCAAAATGATTTTACGGTGGTTTGGTTGTTCATGGCCGAGCTTAATCAATTAATTCCTCTTTTTTCCTCTAAATTTTAATAAATCTTGTAAAAAAAGGGGTATTTTCAATGACCAAAAAAGTGGGCAAAACGGTCGTCTGAGTGTTTAGAGCTTAGCTCATCTTAAACTTTGTTTAATTTTCTTTTATTTAAGATAAAAACTTTATCGAAAAAATATTTAATATACATATACTAATAATTTGAAAAGAAGTGGAAGTGTAAAAAGTGTAACGTCCGCAACGTAACGTCCGCAACAGACAAAAACTAAAATATTTAATTAAGGAGACTACTTATCTTTATTTTTGATGATGGATTGATATGGTCATATTTTCCACTTAATTTTTTGTATTTGAATATATTTTGTTTACTATGCAAAATTCGCTAATATATGTGCAAATGTACGTTAACCTCAAATCGACTTCCATTCTTTGTAACGGCCGCAACGGAACTTTAAGCAAGCCTAATTTTTTTTCAAAAACAGTAAGGCTTTTTATCTTAACATAGGTTTAAGAGTACTTTCAATGAAATGCATTTTTCAGAAAATTTCATATAAATTCCCTAATCTGATCGCGAGCTGTATCAGTTTAAACATGAAAATTTGCGTGCAAATGTAACGTCCGCAACTCAGGATTAGCCCATATTTTAGCGCCTCCAATGGAAAGTTTGTTATATAATGTTTAAATATTAGTATACAACTAGAATTTTCACGTATATTTCATTCGAAGTGCGTGTCATAGATACAGGAATGGGGAAAAATATAGATAAATGTTCAAACAACGTAATGTCACTTATTCAATTTTTGTTAAACGCATTACAATGGTTTCAACAATTGCCATTATTGTTTTATCATTAAAATATGCAAATTATTTTTATTCGACTAGCTAAAAACATAAATAATAGACGTGCAAACAAATGTATAATGTAGAAAAACAATGTGTATTCATTTATTCACACTAAACAACAACAAAAAAAAAAGAGAGAGAGAAAGAAACAAAGATACGCTCTTGCTTAATTAATAATCCTCACTTCAGACTTTCGGCTCATTTCACGTTCAAAAACGCATAAAACGAGCCTCAATTTAAATAATTTAATCAGATTAAATATGCTTAATTTCTTCTTCTTTTTGCCGCTCGCACAACAACAGTTGCAATTGGAAAGTGCGTGCGCCGAAGCGAGACGGCAATAGGTGGCAAATCGAATTAACAAATTGCGCATTCAATCAATGCAAATCTTTTGATGAGGCTACGAAAATTCAATCAAAATTGAAATTGCAAAACTTAATGAAAATCTGCACGTGCCTGAAAGGCTGCACTTAATTAAATGCATTGTGAAAATACACAGATTGGTTGCATTAATGCTAGAGTGTTCTCGAAATCGATTTCGCTTGTATTTCGTTGAAATTAGAGAGTTTCAACAATTGTATGCAGCTCTTATGAGCATCTCATTTATTTCAATATCTGTCAATTAAGGTATGCATTAAATAGCTGTTAAATTATTTTTCACCTCTCCATAACAAAAAAACAAAAATTTTTACTTTTTTTTTATAAATAATTGGTAGTTGTTTTTCACTATTTTCTTAATTTAAGACTATGACCAGTTACGTTTTCGGTTACCGGTTAAAGAGTATATTTGTATATCGATTTCGTAACGAGTACCGATTTTTGTAATGTTTCAATTTCGAAATACCATCATGATTTCGGTTCTAAAATAATCTATATTAGTTCTAAAAGTTTAAAAATTATGTGAATAAATTTTCAAAAATTCTATAATTCAAAAATAATTTTATTTATTTATTCTTTTAAGGGAACATATTCACATTTAAATAAGTTTGTTTAACTAACATATGAATCGGTTACCATACGGTTATATCGGTTTGAACAATTTCAGCTATTAGCTATAATAAAAAAGTTAGGGATACCAATTTAAACAGGTTAATTCCGGTTATCAGACCCTGTTCAAAACAGTCGACTACATTTCGAAATTGTTTTGATTAGCAGTACATTTCAAAGAGTTTAGTTTCCTGCGGGTCGCGTCAGTCATAGCATTTCATGCACTAGACAGCACAAAACAATTGGTCAGATTTGAGTTTTCCGCGTCGTTGTTTTTGAGAGACTTGCCGTTTATACATTTATGCATCATTTTACCTTCATATATTACGCTTTATTCTGTTTTTCTATTTTATATTTTGCCAGACGACAAATCCAAACACAGACGGGCCATTCGCTTAGACAAATAAACAAATCTCGTCAAGTGCTCGCCACTCACACAGATACAGATACGTATACAAATACAGATACAGATACAGATACAATATTTGGCGGATGGCCTCGGCAAATGTGTTTGCGTTTGTCACTTGTGGTGCTCTGCGGTTCACTGTGTGTGTGTGCGCGTGTGTGAATCTGGCTTAGCATGCGTCAACATTTTGGCAACACTCTATTCCCACTCCCTTGCTTCCACCCGCTGCACTCGGCAACCAGTTGTTGCCACTCGATCCACGCAATTAATTTCAACTGAAGTGCCCCAGGTGGGGGCATGCCACGCAAGGGTTGCTCCAGACTCTCGAGCATTAAAAATGAAACCAAAACAAACAGCAAACATCAAAAGCTGCCAGAATACGAGCACAAAAAAAAATAAGATAGAAAATCAAATAGAAAATGGGCAGCTCGGCAATATCCGGCGGTCGCTGAGGTTGGGCGACAAATGGGGGCTACGGCTGGACGGCCTGGACGGTAAGCCGTTTGTGGTGCGACCAACGTCACCACCACCACCACCAACACCACCACAAGGGACAAGCATGTCTGTGACAGCTGCAACATTTAGTGGTACAAAAAGATATAGAAACATACACAGAAAGATACATTTGCCAACAGATCGTATGAACTGAAAACACGAGCAGAAGACAAAAGTATACCAGTATAATTTTACAGGGTATTAAGAGTGTTAAAAGTATAGTCAAAAGTTGTCTTAGCTTGGCAAAGTTTTTATTTATTTATTTGTTATTTATTTATTTATTTATTGTCAGGCTAAAAGAAGCCGACACAACAGTATATTTAAAAATATGACATTAAAATTAAAAAATTATATATATTTAAGTCACAAAATAAATTTAAATTAAAATTAAATACTCTCCAATGAAAAAGTAAATTTTTGGGCCAACATTTGCTGCAAGGATTGGGGAAAACCCAGAAAAACCCAATCAGACCAAATTGATATTAATAAGTAGTTAGTTGGTAAGACTAGTTTAAAATGATAATATACAGGCTTTAATAGTGGGCGGAGAACGCTCGAAACTAATCGTACGGTACAGACTATTATAATCAGCACACAGAATACGAAGAGGTTTGTGCAGTTCCCAGTTAGTGGAACAACGTTAAAGATATAAAGGATTAAAGTTTCGAGTTACTCTAGAAGGAACGTTAGATCGAAACTTTCTTAAGCGAATCAGTATCTTTAATAAAAGATTCGGTTCGGAAAGAAAGAAAGGAAAGAAATTCATCGCGCAATTATTTCATAACTTTAATTTTTCAAAAGATTCTCAAGTTTTTTAAATTAAACTGAATAAAAATTAAGGCTGCAAGCCGGTTTAGAACCGAACCGCACAGAACCGGATCATTTCGAGTTTTTGCGCCGCACGAACCGGAAACTAAACCGAGGCTACGAAATTATTAAACCCGCAAGGACAAGCCACCTTTTATTTAAAGGGATAGACAGAGCGCGAACGATAGATAGAGAGAGAGAAGATCGGTTTGAAAAAAAACTTACAGTTAAGTCGCGAGCCAAATCTAAATTCTGCTCTATGTTTCGAACCCTTAAACCGAACCTTAACAAAAATTTTGTAAGCTTGCAGCCTTGCCAAAAAAATGAATTAAATAAAAAATTTTAAAAATTGATTAAATCAAATTATTTAATTCATAAACTGCTCGTTTCTTTCAGAAGTTCTTGAAACCATTAAACCATAAAATCACTCTTCAACTTTATTCTTAAACTGATCTCAATTCTATAGCTATCAACATTCCGTTTGTTCTTTGCATATTAACTCTTTCTCAGTTGATAGCCTAACAATGATACACATACATACATACATAGATACCTGTTTACACACTCACACACTCTTGGTAACATGCCCAATTACAGGGTAAAGTATCATTCAATCCTAATGCCAAACACATTTTACCTCACATATTGTGCATTTTATGCCCAGATTTGTAAGGGGATTTAAGGCAACAACTTGGTGCATGGGAAGTGGAAGAAAAAGAAGAAGGGTAGCACCGCAGTTCCTGGCTAACTTTGTGCTAACAGAACAGGCAGTACTAGTACCAGTAACAACAACAACAACAACGATAAAAACAACAACAACAAGAGGAACAAAAACAACTGATGTTTTCACGCGCGAGATTTACGAGCGACATGCATTTTGGCTAAAACGTAAAACGCACTTGAGTGTATGTGAATGTGTAAGTATATGCATATGTGTATGTGTGTGTCTGTGTTTATCTTGCCCAGCCACGGACTGGCGGCGGGCTTTCTGTTAGGCCTTTTGGCATAAGAGCAGCAAAACAACAAAAATGCGGGTAGCCGCTTCAAAAACTGGCAAATAAAAGAGGGAAATGCGCTTTATACCAACTGCACACGAACGTAGGAGTGCGGAAAGAGGGGCGAAGGCCGAGGGAGGTGTGGCCATGGTAAGCATGTTAACTTTAAAGCGTTTAAGCAACCTTCTTTGTTTTGTTTTTTTTTGGTAAACCATTAAAACATTTGATTTCAACGCAGCAAAGGAAACAATGGGGCGGGGGAAAAGGACGAGGCAAACGCAAGAGCCAGCTCACGGCAATGGTCAATGGGCAACATTAAAAACTTCCGTTTCCGGACACACACAGACAGACAAAAGAAATGCAACGGAAATGCCACAAAGTTCAAACAACGAACAGAGAGAAAAACCACAGTCAAGCAAACACTAACAAAATTAAAGCTTAAGATATTGCAAACCAAGTGAACTTTTCCCTCTGCTCCTGCTGCACTCTGCACTCTCATTACCGAAAATTGCAATAAATTTTTAGTGCAGAAAATTATTTGAAGTGCCCGCCAAACACACATAAAAACGTCCATGGCGAAATTTACGAGAAAGCATTGAAAAAGAATGCGCTTAACTTTTCCTAAGCTTTGCGCTTCCAAAAAAAGGAGACAAACAATCGACAGAGAGCCTTTCAAAAGGATAGACAGAGAGAGAACGATAAAGAGAGAGAGCATGGTTTATAGATATAGCTAGTGTTTGGGGTGGGGATAGGGGGAAACACCAGCCAAGAAATAGGGTAACAAAACCGTCCGTTTTAATTGCTTTTGTGCAGCTCACAACGCGCAATTTCCCTTTTGGCAACAAGTCGCAACGTGTCTAGTCTTGTCGTATTGTGTCCAAGGCATGGCTCCTATGATAGATGAGTTATGGCTAGAAACGTCTAAATTGAATTTGTAACTTGGCCCAACCGAAATTTAATGCACTTCACCACGCGAACCCTCTTGATAGATTGCTGACAGCCAAAGACGGAGCAACAACATGATTGAATAGCACTTCCTCTCAAATATGTATAAACATATGAACATACCCATATTATATAGTTATATCCATGCTCAACCAATCCTTAACACAGCTTTGGTACAAAAATCTTATTTGATTCAAAGTAATCAGAAATATTCTAAAATATTTGCCTATGTACATATATGTACCAAAGTTGTGCCTAAAAGCATTATTACATATTACTTCTTAATTATCATTGAAAAAATAGTGCTAATGAAATTTCATATCAATAGCATTGGAAAAAATAATAAAGGTGATGAAAATAAAAGTGTTTGAATAATGTTAAATATATTTTTGGGAATACAGTCGAACTTCCCTAAGTCGAATTTTCTCTAACTCGAACAAAATCGAGTGGCAATTGCGTTTACTGAGCCAATTTCATACAATTCTGCTTCCGTAACTCGAACATCCATAAGTCGAATTTCTCCATAACTCGAACAAAAATGTTGGCCCGTGCTTCTGTAAGTCGAATTTTTCGGGAAAATCCTCAATAAAGTTTGATGTTTAATGCAATATGGTAGAATATTGCATCAACAATTACACTGGCTGGTAAATTAGCTTCAGGAGCTTTATGTACTTCTTTGTTAGCGTATCAGCGCAAAATTATTTAAATTAAAGAATTCGAAAGTCGACCAAAAAAATTGAAGTGGCTGAAAAATATGGTATCTCAGCGAATTCAGTATTCATTATTTTAAAAAATAGAAAACTAATTATGATGTCATTTGAATCGGGAACTTCTTCTGGATACAGCAAAAGAACGAAAAATCGAACTTTTGAGAATATTGACATTTCTTGAACAAACTGGAATCTTTTTTTGTTCAAAATTACAAGAAAAGTTTACAATTTGAAATGTATTTATGAATGAATGAAATTGCTGTTTCTGTTAAATGACTTAAAAAAATGACTTAAAAAAATAATTCCCTAAGTCGAAGTCTCCCTAAGTCGAACTTTTTCTTTGGATAATGGTGATATTTAAGATTTTTAAAAATCTGTAGCGAACAATATAATTCAATGTCGAAAGTGAAATTTTCGTTAATTTTTATTTTTCAACTATAGCTCAAAAAATTTTCAATCGCACAACATTTTCAATGCTAGTGACATGAAAAATTCATTACAAAAGTACAATTGTTAATTGGCCCATCTCTGATAGATATAGATGGTAGATGGCGCTTGTGTTGCTTTTAATGCATTATATTATAAAAAAAGTCGTTTCAATACATAACATAAACTTATCTTGGTCTTATGAATATAACACACATAAGCGAAAACAATTTTCAAAAATATAAGTAAATTTTTTTATTAATAAAATCAATAAGAATTATGAACTAAAAATGACATTGTAATTGGCAGTTGGCTTATTGATGTATAGACAAATGTAAATGTGAATGCCAGTGCGAATGTGAATGCGAATGTGAATTCAATTGAACTTTTATGCTTGAAACTGTTAAATAAAACTGCATACATTGAGATTTAAAAAATTAATTGCACTGCTCAACGCCCAAATACAATAAGCATCCAGCACACACACATAAAACGATACTTATGTATATATTTGCACTATTCAATGACCACAGCATATAAACCCACACACACATGCTACTCACACTCATTCATACAAAGAGAATGGCAATTTCTCTTATAAAAAAAGGAACAACCACATTGATACTCTTTGTATATTACGACTGATGGCGGACAATTTTCTGCCATGATTTATTAATGATGCTTATTATTATTATGATTACTTAATTGCAGATATTGGCTTCCACCTACACATTCTCTCATTCCTCTTGCGAGTTTTTAATTTGTGTAAAAGAAGCTGATCATTTCAACATTTTCATAATTAAATTTAAATAAATATAATATTAAATTTGCCTCAAATTCCAATCGCATGCATTGCATTAAGCCAAAATTAATCAAATTTCGAGGCATGCTATTTGAGGTTTCGGGGTTTCATTTACGAGTATTGCAATTTAATTGTTATACAATTTTAATTAATTCGATCAAGTCGCACAAATCGAACGAACGAGAGAAGTTGAAATGCCTATGTTCACTTATTTTTGTTGCAATTGTGATTTCATTTAATCAAAAAAGAAAAAAACAAATAAATAAGTAAGTTATACATACATAAATAAATAGAGTCAAAGAGGCCGTGTGAGGTAGATCTAGAAAGTGGAAGGAAAACTATCACTAACTTATATTAATTCAATAGAAATTTACGATACCCTTACCAGATTATATGGAGAATATTTTTTATAAATCCTATTTCTTAGAAGCTCTTATATCGAAATAAGCTGCATAACACATACTCAAAATATCTTCGAAAAATGTTATCCAATTGGAACAATTGGTCAATTATTGCATTCCGATCAAATCATTATGTTTTAATATATAGCTACCGTAGAATCAGCTAGAGTATTCGATCGTCGTCTAGTCAATTTCATTTATAACCAATGCCGAATTCAGCTGGAGTTAAGCATTTAGTTGCACATTTTCATTGCATTTAATTAGTGCCATGAAATTAATTTGCAATCATTTACCGCTCAATGGATTATTAAACGGGACACTCGGCACTATAATAAATCATTAAAATAGTTGATTGCAAATTGACGGGTTAGTCGAAGCGCCACATTGAACAGTTATTGCTATGCCTTAAATCCTCTTTTCATTATTAAATATGTTGGGAATGCATTATACCCTTCCCCCAAATACAAATATATGTACTTTTTCATGATTTTTGAAAGTAGAGTAGAAATGTAAAAGATTTAAGCAATATAATAATGATTATTTTCAAATAGTGCATATTTTCACATAGGGGTGTATTCCCCAAAATGTGTCAAGTCAATCATTTTATTGCAATAATTCATTATAAAGGCAATTTGTAACTTATCTTCCAAATATGTTAATTAATTAATTATTAACATACATTAATACAATATATTTCAAAAGTGATTTCACGCATTTTCTCTCACTTGAATTATTTAATGAATGATTTTCTGTCTCATAGTCTGTCTGTGAAATTCATTCGCTCAGTTAAATGCAATTTTTAAATTGTGTAATTATTTTTAAAGCGTTTTTTAAGCTGCCTTAAGCCTTAAGCACAAGCGGAACTTTTAAATCGAAGCCAACATTGAATAATTCCAATTAAATGAGAGTCGAGTCGGAAATGCTGGCTGGGATTAAAGACAGTACTCTCTGAGGCGTGGCCAACGTTAATCAAGCAACTCAAACTACGAGTACCTGCCATCGGCTGGGAGGCAACTCATGGCACTCACTGTATGGCATTGTTGGCGCATTGTCTCGCTTGATTATGCCAGGCAGATTTTGATTCTGGTGTCGCTTATTTTTTTTTTTAAGCTCGAACTCATGACAACGCAGACACATAAATTTCAGCGGAGTCAACTCCGTGCCACAGAGCAAAAGCGACTGCCGCATGAATACGCAACAATTTACATTTAACACTGTGAAAACAAATGCCAAAATGGAAAGAAGCAGCAACTTCACATTGACTCCAGTCACTTTTCTGATACGATTTAAAGTCTCAAGTTCTTTTTTGTTATTATTATTTTAAGAACTTTACAGCACTTTAGAAAAATACTTTTTACGTGGAAATCTGTGTATATTTTTTTCGGGTTGTGGAAGCTCATTTAGCTCGGCTTTGACCTGAAAGTGCTGGCCTGGTCAAGTGGACATTAAAGCAAGGCAAATGAGCAACAAAAGTTGAACGACACACAAAGTAAATACACAAAATGAAAGAGAAAATGCCACAAAATATATGTGCATGTGTTTGTGTGTGTGTGTGCGAGTGTGAGTGTATGGATGTGTGCGTTAACCAACCCCAATAATTTAAGCACAATTTATGGCATTAAGCTAAAGATACGCAGTGAGCTGGCCAATGGCAGCCTCTCCTCTCCACTTTTCCCCCTTTCTCACTCTCAACGGGAAAATGGTCAATGGCCCAGACAAATGTTGTTTGTTTTGTTTTTGTGTTTTTCTTTTTTTTACTGTTGTTGTCTGCGTCTAATCCTTACAGGACACAGCCAGACAGAGATCGAGAGTCTCAGCATTCATTTGGCATAAATCAAATACCTCGCACTCTTTCGCATGTGTGTAAGTGTGCGTGTGTGTGTTTTTGTTTTTTGGCCTTTGCTGTTTGCCTGGTGTTAATTAGTATTTAATCTATGAACCATAAATAAATCCCCTTTTCGTAAAAGGACACTTAATTTCCTTGCCACAGCGTCTTTGTTGCGCCCCAATACATTTCCAATTGTGTGTGTCATACTTGTGGCAGAAGTTAAGTCAACTAATTGCAACTTTCACTCAGTGTGTGAGTTTACACAACCCAGTTGGAAAATCGAAGAGGGAAAAAACACTACAATAACACTCACGATTGTGTATCTTTGTCTTTAAAACTAGGATTCTTTTTATTGAAATTGTGTCGAGTTTAAATTAAAAATACATTTTCGTTGTAGCCATTAACCTTAGAAAAGTAAAGATAGTATTAACATATTACGCTAATCAAGCTGCATAGAAATTTTTGAAATCGATATCATTAAACGTGAGTTTTTTTTTTTTAAAGGTTATAAATGTCGCAACAAAAGTTTGTAACAATACTTTTGTCTTACAAGGAGAAAAGTTGTCTTACAAAATATTCACTAATCTCAATCAATGTTTCTAAATCTTCTATTGAATTTGCAAAATAAAATTCAATTAAAAAGCACAAGTAACTGACTTTTAGCCTTACCTTTTACTGCCTCTCCCATTTTTTTGGCAGAACTATTCGAAATTTGCCGTTGAATTTCACAGCATGTGTGAGTGCAAAAAGTGTCAATAAAACACTTTAATTGATTGCACGCTAAGCTGTTGCCAAACACTTTGCAAAGGCAGCCCCAACGCTCAAACTCCCCCAACTCTCCTCCCTCCTCCTTCCGCTTCCCACCACAATTGCTCTCTTTTGAGAGCGCGCTTGTAGCTGGCGCCATCTGTTGATGGGAGTCTGCTGTTAGCTGTTGCCACTAAAACTAATGCGTACATTTGCATTGCAAATTGCGCATTATAAAGAGCGACAATTACAGTGACAACAAAAAGCTGACATCCACCCCCGCTCTCCCCTCCTCGTGCTTTCATTCGCCCCTCGTTTCCAACTAACACCCTGTGACCCACCGAATAAACCACCCACGATCCACCAAACACTGTCTTTCAAAGCAATTAGCGATTAGCGTGCACAACTTTTAAGCGTTAACACACACACACACACATGTAGAGGATATGATTGTGAGTGTGTGTGTGGGGGGTGGGGATGTGGGTGCCTTGTTGACAACTGCACATTAGTTTGATTCGGTAACAACTTCTTTTATTTGCATTCTCTGAACATTTGCAGTTGCCGTTGTTGTTACTGTTGCTGTTGTTGTTGCTGCTTTCGTTGTTGTTGTTGTTGTCACCACAATTTGCAATTTGCCATCGCTCATTGATTTCGCTCATTCGCTTTTCTGATTTTCTCGGGGAATTTTAAATGCATTCAATGCAATTTCCTGACTTGCTTTTTTAATTGCGTGCATTAAACTCGGTTCATTGATGCATTTTTAATTCAAATTAAAAAAAAAATGTTGGCAATTTCAACAGAAGGTGAAGCGTCAGAGCAAATCAAGCAGCTAAAGAGATTTTTCTACATTGAATAAAATTAAATAAACAGTCGACTACTTAAGAGCCTCAATAATTTTGGAATATGCGTAACTCGAAAGATTAGGGACAACCTACAGATTAAACACTTGACACATTTATATTGAACTTTTCCGCAGCAAAACTCATTAGGAAATAGAGTATGCTGTCAAATAAAAAAATGTTCAGAAACTAATACAAAACTGCACAAATACACAACAAAATAAAAATAAATACAAAAATACACTAAAAAAAAACAAAAAGAACAAACAAACTAAGCAGAAGAGTATATACAGGACAATGAATAGTCTTAAGTATCCCGAATGCGATGAGAGTTTCCTCAATGAACCATCTAAAGTTGTGGAATTGATCGAGTTCTTGGATGTCATGGCAAATGCTAACAAAATGGAAGAGTATGTGAAACAATCTTCCAATATTTTGTTCAACTAAATTGTCCCTTGATTTTGATTAGCAAGCGAGAAGGTAAGAAGAAGGTACCAGAACCGGAACCTGATGCCGATATTGGTGACCATGTGGAAGATGACGAATATTTGATCACATCTCGCGGCCGCAATCAAGGTATTGGACGTCGATCAACAAGGAGAACGCGGTCGAGAAGCAAATCAATTCCCAACTTGAATCAGTTTACATTCATGCGGCAAATCGATGTAAGTCTTGAGCAACGAACTCAGGCCCGAATCGAACGCGAGCGTGTGGCCAACAATTTTCGCAGGTGAGTGAAGAGAATTCTACTTCGAAAGATGGTCAGAAAGAGAACTCAAATCGATCAATGCTCCCTTAGACTGGGCAACTCTGCGTACCGCAAGGAACAATATAACAATGCCATTGAAATGTACAGCAGAGGCCTCGAATATATCAAGGATACGCCGGTTCTCTATCTAAATCGCGCTTGCTGCTATCTCAAGTGTGTATTAAGTAGAATATATTGAAGTTGTCTTCTTATAAACATAAATTTCTTATAGACTACGCAACTTCAAGCTCGCAATTATAGAGTGTAATCATATCTTGACCAAACTGGATCCAAAGTATCTGCGTGCCTTTCTCTACAGGGCCATTGCCTACAAACGCCTGAATGATGAGAAAAACTACGAGGATAGTATTTATCAGGCCAAACGTCTCAATTCCCGAGAGGTGGAGTTCATTAATAACTTTTTGGAGCAGATGCGCACCATATAGTAAACGGGTGTGTTGCAAAATTGTCAAGTGTCAATTCAAATTTTAGCAGCATAGATTATCTTAATACATTTAAATTTAAAGGAATATTTTAGCAAAATTTTGAAAGTGTTGAGACATATTGTACTTGGTATTTTAACTGCATATTTTTGTTCCTAATTTTTTAATAAAATCGAATTAAATCAAATACAAACTTAATACTTTCTTATTTGCATTTAACAATCAGCGTGTCCTAAAGATCTTATGCATTGAAAACTAATAGAAGTAAACGACATTCACAGACATTAGATTAACTCAACCATTATGTGATAGTTAAATCAAAATAAATGAATTGAATTATTAACTATATCAATTAATTATAAAAATATAACTTCGGATTAAGTAAACAACACATCGTAACTAGCACATTTAGTTATGAGTTTATACTTTTGTATTGGGAGTCTTAATAAAAAAATAACAATAATAAATATTCAATTTTAACAAAAATCTTTAAAAAAAAATCTAAACCATAAATAAGCGATGGAGTAAGTTAACATTCTGTTAGAACATTATACACGGCGTACACTTGATATCCCATAAAGTATGCTTTAAGCTTATTGAGTTGCCCACGCTTTAACACTTCGCTTAATCTATTATTAGACGGATGTGGAGTCTAGTTAACCCTTTGCACAAAGACCATCATCGAGGCAATCATTTGGGATTATTCGCCCCTTCGCCCCTCCTGGTATCTGTCTTTTCCTAAGTTTTCTTTTCTTTTCACTTCTCCAGTCTTCTTTTTCTCATTTCCGCTACAATATGGCTAGCTGGCTTATCGACGACGTCATCGTCAGCTACTTGACAGCCAGACAACACCTTCGACCTGGAGTTTGAGCATCTTTCAGTTGATTAGCCGTGGCACTTTCATTCTCTAATTAACTGCAAGTAACTCGCTCATAAAAGTCGGAAAGGAAGTGAAAAGAAACCAAAGCAATTGATTTTTATGGCTTGCAAGTGGAAAAAACGATGCAAAAAGAAAAAGGCAATTGAAAAATTAATTGAAAAGCATTTCGGGTACTTCCGGTTGTGAGGCTTAAAACGTGAGTTTCATTTTTGCAAAACTACGAGTACACTGAGAGAAGAGACCTGCAGGCCGTAAGGACACTCCAACTCAGTCTGTGAGTGCAACTAATGCCATCTTGACTTTTTGGGGCCTCTTTCAGTCAATTTAAAATTTTTTAATTAAATTTATTATTGCAAACAGCATAAAATTTTATGTGGCTTAGTTCATTTCTGGGTCACATTGCTAATGACTGTTGGCCAGATTTGCTGGTCCTTCGGCAAGATGTCGATGCTGTCGAGCTGGAGTTGAACCAGCTGTGTCCTGAATCCTGAATACTTCATAGTCTGACAGTAATCTGTTGCTAATGCCTTTTACTTCCAGTCTCTGTCTCTGCCTCTATCTCCTCTTCCTCTTGATGTTGTGCGGTTGTTTATTCAATTATTTTTTATGAAAATTGTATTTTTCATTTGGCTGCCTTCGGCTTCGTGCAATTTCTGTGCAACTCACATTTACCATTTAAAGCACATACTATTTGACTTTTGCTCGTCTCAACCATGATTAAGAGCTTTGCAGTTCTATTGAAACAATAACAAATTATTTGAACACAACTTACTTTCATTAAATTTAACCAATATACAAAGGATATAGAGTATTCCTACTTAATTGATGTCGATGTAATTTGTACATTTAATATCTTTAATCAACATTTCGTTTAATAGTTGAAACATTTTCAAGCCACAAAATTAATTTCAACTTAACCACAAAGCAGCGCGCATAAAATCGCGAGATATTTTCGCAAAGTTTATTTGCTGCTTTTAATAAATTTCCAATATGTGCGGCACACCTGATCCGAGCTCCAAAAGTCCCAAATGGACAGGAAATAAAATGAAAATGAAAATGTAATTTATTGGTTCGAAGGGGACAACGGCGGGGGGATGGAGGTGGCAGGGGTCAGAGCCACCATGTTAATACCCCGGGTCATATCTCTCTTAAACAGCGTAAAGAATACACAGATTCGCTGAACAGTCGCCATTTGCGGGACTCACGAGCTTAGCACATTGCGTATACGCAGCATGTGCCGACCGTAAACATTTTGGAGAAGCACTTGCTGCTCTCGCACAGTATAGTACAACATAAAATGCGCTTAATTGCAAAAAATGTAATTTATAAACGGGAGCGTGTGTGAGTAAAAATGGTGGGGCGGGTTGGGGTAATTGAAGTCCAAGTCCGTGTTCAGAGAGAGAGAAGACAGACACGTAGCGAAAGTAGCAGCTTTCCATTGTTAGTTCAATCGCATGGAATAATTTATTAATTAACTACAATTCGAATGAATGAATGAACGATTACTTGAAGCCGAAGAAGCTGCCACAGCCACAGAGTCAATGGCAGCCAAGTTACGAGTCGATTCGAGTCGAGTCGAGTCGATTCAAGTCGAGGACAATTTGCCATTGCACGTAACACGAAAATCAATTAAAAGCGCTTTATGTGCGCGACAGTCTTTGGCTTGGCTTGGCGGCTGCTGGGACAAGTTTAGCGCCTTGCCAAGTGGAACTTTGTTAGTTTCTAATTAATTGTAACAGTTACACAGAGAGACAGAGACAGAGAGGCAGAGAGGGAGAGGAACAACAACAGCTGTGTCGAGTATATTACATAAGAGCAGCTGGAGCAAAGTCCGTTCTGCCATCGTTGGTTATTTATGTCGAATGCTCGACATTATTTATGTTGCATATTTGGCACATTGTAGTCGCTGTAAATTAACCAACTTCAATATCCCAAAGGTAACAGCGTATCCAGCTGCCAATTTCCTTTATTATTTTCCTTCCTTCCTTTTGCCAATGTCACAATAAGTTTGCAGTTATGACAATTTCACGGTGTCCTATCGTAACTAACGAAAGGTGAATCCTTATGTATCTTTAAGTGCTATCTGTAAAAGATGTTGGCAAAATTATTCTTAGCTATTTGCTAGCTAATTAGTATTTCTTATGTGGCTGAGTTAACAGATGCTTTGATTTCTGTATTATTTTTGACGAATATATCTCAAGATTGACTTGACTGTTATTACTACCATCATCTTTACTGATATTTATGCAATTAAGTGGAATAATTAATGATAAGAAAAGGGTTCAACTATTTTATTTAGGCTTGTTAAAAGAACGATAAACTACTGTAAAAATACAAAGAATTCAATAAGATACTTAGACCCGTTCTTTCAATGTACATATAAATTTTATTTACCATATAATTTCAAATTTGACTTTAATTTTCATATGTTCTATGTCAAATTCTCTTCAACAGTTATCAAACGCCTTTTTTGACATTGGAAAACCGAGCCTTAGAGATACATAAGTATTACACAATTCAGATATACTATTATACATAATTTTATTCATGAGCCTTAAACTACAAATCCTCAAAACTTGATGCGATTAATTTAATGATTTGTAGGGACGAAAGGTGGCTTGAACATTTTTGAAAAGTATAGGTTGTTGACGTTTTATTGAGTTGCAGAGAGGAGAAGGAAAGTAAATGACTACAATCACGTATCAGGATATCTTAGGACTGAACACAGGGTATCTCGTAGGTGACCACCCAAATTGATTTCAAACACCTTTGGCATAATTCAAAAAACATTGTTTTATCTTACTTGTGGGTGTCATTTAAAGTGTTGAGTCTGATATACTATATATAGAGAGAGAGATAGTTATATAGTGCGTTGAAACTTATGTTTGAATAGTGAACTGAAATGTAAACACATGCTTCAACTTCAAGCTGCCTCTTACTTCTGCTCCATTAAATATTTACAAAAAGGGCGACAAATCAAAGTGACACACACATACATACACACTTCCAGATACACACACACACAGATACACAAAGGGCTGACAAACTGAGGCCCCCCGAGGCACTTTTACTGATTTTCGCTTTTCACAATATTTGCATACCATTGACTGAATGACAGAAAGATGAAGATTGGATGGAAGGAGCGACTCTTCACGTGAATTGCCGAGTGAAAGAGTTCTTAGTGCCTGTTGGCACTTAGGCACGATTTGCATTACTTATGGCCATCGATAAAGTGACGATTGCAGGGCCAGAAATCCATTTCATCTTTATCAGAGTCTTTTTTTTCTCTCTTGTCCAAGTAGCTACATACAATAAAGTGTCTCCAGTTGGACGCCCATCCATTATTTCGTAATTATTTAAGTGCCTTTAGGGGAAAACAGGCCAAGGCTTGCCGATTTCCGTCAACTGTCTGTCCCACTCCGCTTGGCCACGGCCAATAAGTGAAAAAATCAAAAAGCCATAAAAACTTTACACAATCGAAACGTGCAAAAGTTGCTTTTTGCCAACGCCAGCAGCAACAACAACAACAATAATAACAACAAAGAATGTCAGACAACAAAATCAAAGTGCGGCCGGCATGTGAACTTTCCTTTTCCTTTTGCTTTTTTCCTTTTCCTGCTGTTCTGATTTTTTTTGTCAAGATTCTTTGGGGCAGGGCACTAAGCGAAAATCGAGTCTCATAAAAAAGGAAAAAAGAAAATGGGAACGTTGCAAATAAAAAACAAAACAAAGAAAGCACAAGAAAATTACTTTCCGCTCTACAAATTCTCCTCCTTATTGAGTCGAAGCGTGTAAAGTAAGTAAAGTTGCGAATAAAAACCTTTTCCGCCTTTTCGGCTTCGATGAGAGGTCCTTTGAGGCATTATGTACTGACAATTTTCATGATTATGCCGCTTATGCTCGTACCACGAGTGTCCGGCTAACACTACGTTTTTCTCTTCCCTTTTGGGCCGACTCTTTCAGCCATCTAAACGCAGCTGTTAAGCCTTTTCCGTTTCCCGTTGGTCATTTTTATGTGTGCAGCTTACTTGGACTTGGTGCCTAGAGAATTGACTCCTACTGATGGCTGTCAATGGACAGAACTGTTCAAAATCCACACACAATGCGCCTATTCAGGCCACCACCAAATAGAGAGTGGGGATTTTTTATTCAGTACATACATATATTTAGTATGTGTGTATAGCCCAGCGAAGCTCTACAAAGGTGTCCCATGGTGTGGCAGCTCGACAATTTTCTGGTAATTACAGATAGCTGTCTTTCTCTCTAACCCTTTTTCTCTGACTCTTTCTCTTTATCTGTTTGCGTCCAGTTCGGAAAGGGAAACCATATTAAGTGCGCCAATAAATGAAAGTAGTGCAAGAAGAAAGATCTTTTGGACTTTACACACATTAGAATGAAATCAAAATCCGCTTAAAGGGTTAAGTGAACTGATAAAGAAAGCATTTGTTATACCCAAAAAGAAAAACGTTATTTCAGGAGTTAAGGATGTGTCTGAAAGAGTACTTTTATACCATTTATTAAAAAAAATTTGTTAAAGGGTATTTTGTATTCGTTGTCCCACGCAGATCAAGTTTTTTTTAAATTTGTGCCGCGCTCTTTTCACTGCCGCAAATCTCGAAAAGCCACCACTGGCACAGTTTTTAAGATATTACGTTTTTTTGGTAAGTAACGTTAACGACTATTTTAAGCTATTATCTTACCTAATCGCAACGAGATCGGACAAATAGAAAAGTGGTGATGGCAGATTTAAGTTTCAAGCAATACTAGGGCATTAAAGTATGCAATAAAAAACATTTTCTATAAAGTTTAATAAGTAACGGGTATTCTATAGTCTGGAACTCAATTATAGCCATTCCCGCTTGTTTTTACTAGTATAGGGAACATTTTAATTAGTATTCATTTAAAAAATAACTTCTGTAATAATGGGCTGTCAATGACACAACTGTTGTATGAATGGTCGTGATTCGCATGCTAATTGAATTTTCGCTCATTTTGTCTAATTTTAATTTGGCTATTCTTAAAATATAATCAACCAAAAAATAATTTTTAATTTAAAATTTTTAATTTAGCACAACCTTCTAATAATATGCATTTTGTGCTTTGCGCATTTCGTGCCAAATAAATAAAAGGTTGATTATTTTTGCTGTGTAACTGTCGCATTTCCCCGGAGCTATCCAACAAGTTTACACAACACACAAATAACATTTATTGATAACGAATTTGCAAGTGTTGCCAACTGCCGTTGCCACGCCCACTACTCCCACAACAAAAATAATAACAAACAAAAAATGCTAAAGAAATATATAAAATTTATTACGCTCGCCTCAAATGCGTTCTTGCTAAAGTTTTTTTAACACGCAATAAATAAAATTAAATTATTTGCAGAATGCATAAAAAACAATGATCAATTTAAAAAATAAACACGTTTGTAACCATTTTACACAAGCACGAATAAAAAAACAAAGAATAAACAGATAAAATAAATATAAATAAATTCACTTTTGTAGATTACAACAATATGATGAAATTAGTTTTTGGATCGTACTAAAAATACCCTGAAAATATTTTGTTCACCAATAAATATGATTTTATATACTTTCGCTTTACATGGTATCATACGGTACTCGAAAGCATATTAAGTTCCATTAAAATTTTTATCCATAATTATTTCATAATTACAATTCCGAAGCACACTTATAGGGTATGGACTAGTCGTGCACTAGGTCCCATAGATTTTCCGCCTTTTTTTTTCTGATATTTCGTACATATGAGAAATGTTTTACAATTTCCACAATCCAGGACAGTAAATATTTTAAGTGTTGCTGCTTTTTTCCCTATCATTTATATATTTCAATTTTAATTTATATGCTCCTGAATATTTGCATTTGTATCGGGCGGGGGTTAAACCCCTGCCTCCCTCACACTCTGCCAATTGATAGAAAAAGTGCATAAGTTAAATGTGTGCCGCATTGGGGCGTGGCCGGGGGCGTAGCATACACTGACAGAAGTGTATTTGTGAATAATGAAAATTCAACTGTCTATCTTCATTGGCTTTTAAAATAACATAAAAATTTTTGCTTATACTAATTAATTTGAAAAAGACGAAAAAAAAGAAATTAAAAATAAAATTTTATATAAATTAGATTATATATAGGCAGTAATATAATATGGCGTCATAAATGACTGGAATCATAAATGCCATCACAAACTTATAGTTCTTATTCTTTTTAAATAATTTTCCCTGTGTTAAGGATTTATAGACATAAGTTGAAGTGTACTAAATGTGATGTAATTAAATTACATTAAACAAATCAAAGAAATTGTTGAAACATTTTGACTAGTTATCTTTGCTTATGATTATAATGTTGTCTCTCTGTTCCCATCTATTAATCTGTTTCCCTTACTTCCTATCTAAATCTCCAATGCCAACTCTCTCTCTCCCTCTCTGCCTCTATCTCTCTTCCTTTTGACTGTTTAGTCTGTTTTGCGGTTAAAAAAAAGTCTTGTGGTCGCCGTGCTTTGATTTAGCGATTGCGAATGCGGCTTGCAATATTTTAGCATATTAAATTAAAGCAAATGGCGGTAAATGGAAATGGAATCCGGACCCAAAGTCGCCATGGGGGATGGTTGAACAGACAGCGACTGTTGGATGAGTGACAAATTTAAGTGCGACATCTAAATAAGTAATGGACAAGTAAGACCCTTCTCCTCCTCTGTCTCTCTCCCTCCTTTGTCTCTCTGCACTCTCCACGTTCATTCTTAAAAGGAAAGAATAATGCTTAAGTCCAAGCCGCGACTTAGCTGTTGAATAAACAACTTTTGCATTTGCTTTCATGAACTCAACTCGAAATCGGCTTAGACCGACATTGTCGTTGTTGTTATACCCTAACAAATGGCATACTTCCTTTACTACTAAATTTGCGAAAATTTTGCTGACAATTTGTTGTACTAACAATTGGCCTAAAATTTTACAGTCCAACTTTTCACATTAAATAGCACATTTACATTTTGTTTTTAAATTTTTTAGTCCGATGAAAAATAATTAATTGAATAAAAACAATTGTTTTTTAAGAATTTTTTAAATGCATTCCGTGCGATGTGTACAATTTAGTCAGTCTGTATATCAATCATTTAGTCAATCAGTCTGTCAAGCATTATATCGACTAAGCAGACAATCAATCAGTCAATCAGAATTTTTTGTTAGGTAGTTTCAACGCATTGTGTACAAATTAGTCTGTATATCAGTCAGCTAGTCTGTCTGTCTATCAGGGTTTAATTTAATCAGGTAGTTTGGATTTCTGTGGCACCACTGTAAATAAGAAAATCAGTCATGTTGTCAGACAAATAAAAATTTGATTAAAAGTATATGTAACTGTCCTTACCAAATTATAAATTTGGCATTAATTTAGTAGCAAATATTTCGTATTATTTCAAAGTGTATTCACAATTCGTTGGTCATTCTCTGCCTGGAAAAAGAATTGCATGCTTTACACATTGATATTAAATTTCCCAGCAGTTTTTGCGTCAATATGAAAACAATGGGAAAGACAGCTGTGAAAAGCAGCAAGGTATCTTCAATAAATACTAGAATTTAGCAAGAATGCATTTAGTACAAATATAGCTTCACAATGAAACCCTATCAAGTGCTGCAGTTACTCTGGCTAATTGATTTACTGAGTGCCGTCTCAGTGAAGCAGAGAAACGGTGTGAGGCACAGTTCCTACTGCGAAGTCGGTCCTTGTTATATTGTGAACTTACCTTGCGACAACAATGGGGTGAGTCTTAGATACATCACAATTAAGTGAAGGAAATAAGTTGATTAATTCTCGGGCAGAAAGTCAAGCGTTGCTATGCAAATGCTAAGCTATTGCGGGAGGACAGCTACAGACATCTGCTCCAGGACACCTTTAATAAGCTCCGGAATAATGTTGCAGGAGGAAAGACTTATAGAAACTTGCCAGCAGCAGCGCGAATGAGTCGCCTGAGCTGGAACACGGAACTGGCCTACTTTGCCAGACTGGATGTGAGTCGGTGCGAGGTTAGTCCCAGACCTTGCATGAGCTCATCGAACTTCGATCTGATCGGCAGTCTGGCTGGAATGGCCACATATGTACACGATAATCACTCTTTGAATATGGCCGAGGCGATTCAGAGTGTCGCCCTCAACTGGTTCGCGGATATTCGCAGCATAACGCACTTAGATACGCTCCATTTGGCAGTCTCAGATAAGGAGAGGTTATTTATCCTGACTTACCAAATGATCTTGATTCTGAACTTAATTTTGATCCAATTTCAGTGGCATTCTTTCGGCCTCATTGCTGCTAATCGAACACAACACACAATTTGGATGCGCTGCTCTGCGCTATTTAAATAATATATTTTATTATCTTGTCATTAGCTGCGTTTTTAGCACGGACAATCAGGACGGAGAAAGGATATACAGATGGGGCGTGAGTCCCGGAGTCAACTGCCGCAAACGAGATAGAGTATACATCAATCTGTGCGCCAGTGGAGAAAAATATGAAACCAAGAAACCAAAAATGCAATATGTTCGAATGTGGAAAAACTGGTAATAAGTAGTACAAGAAATTAATCAGTCAGAAACTAAAAAAAAAATTATTTGTAATAAAATAACATACTTTTATCAAAAGCCAAAAATCCAATATGCTCGAATGTGGAAAAGTAAGTAATAAATATTAGAAATAATTCATGGAGTTTTTACACTTTCAACGCATTACAAAATTAAATTAAAGGTGGAAAAACTGGTAATAAATAGAGGTCAGTTTTCATCAAGAAACCAAAGATGCAATGGGAAACTAGCAATAGTTAATTTGAAGAAATTAGTCATTGTTTTTTCACAATTTCAATGCATCAAGTAACCAAAAATGCATTATTAAAAGAAATTAGTCATACATTTTCACACCTTCAATGCATTGGAAAACTAGTAATGAATAGAAGAAATTAATCAATGAGCTTTCCCACTTTCAACGCATGAATAACTCGCCTGGCCAAATGCCAAACGCTCCGACAGATAATAAATTTATGAATTTTTCGTTTCGGCTGTCATCACTTCGAGGGAAATTGTTCACTAGCCCTAGTTGAATATAACTATTTTAGCACATACTTCATCCCTGTGAAGGGAAGTCCTGATCCCTGAACGGCAGCGCGACTAGAACTTAATCAGACAGGCTCGTGGTTGCTTTAAATATTTCATGAAGTAACGAATCGCCAATGAGACGAGCAGAGAAAGAAACGGAGAGGGAGACGGAGGCACTGATAGAAGGAGAAAGATAGAGAGAGAGAGAGAGAGAGGTAAAGGAGTGTGGCAAAGTGTATGGCTTATAAATAATGTAAAAGTGTGAAATGCGCCTAATGGTGTGCCAAAAGGACGAAAAGGATGACAGTTTTTCCTTCTTTTTTTTTGGGTAGTGGAAGGGAAAGTGGAGGGCAGGGGCAGAACACGCTGAAATGGCGCATAAAATGACAATTGTCAGCTGATGTTGGGAGTATTTCATACATTTTTGATTCGAACTGAGTGCGAATAAAAGGGATCTATATAACATTTCGTTTGCTGTTTGCTGAGTGTGGAAAACTAGAAATATTGAAAATACAGTAACCATTTTCCAGACAAACAGACAAAAAAGCCCAAAATTCCCAAGGCCTAAAGCTAAGTTCAATTCGAATTCGAAAAACATATTTCTTTAAGCTGCATAGAGTTATAGAGTTGCACATCTGGATTTGATCTGATTGTGTTACTGTCGGGGAGGCATGTCCTGTAATTCTTGTCCACCATTTGGTGGCTATAAGTTTCCGTCGTGCTTCGAGCGTTATGGCGGCATCAACAACACCAAGAATCCCGGCAATGTCCAATCCCTGCACAGTCTGGCCCACAACGTGATGCCCAAGTTCTACGATGGCGTCGAGTTGGACTATTACCATCGACTGGCGCCCAACAAGTTCATTTCAGCCGCCTGGGTATTGAGCCATGTTCGTGCTGCCGGCTTTCGTTTCGGCGGACTCTACACATTCCGGGTGGCAGACGATTTCATGGCAAGTTGACACTCCATTCAATGTGACTCATTTTATATATAATTTTTCCCTTAGCTAACACCCACAATCATTGGCGATGTGCATCCCACAACATTGGCAGCTAATTTAAATATCATTTATTATCCGTTCAAGCCGCTGCGCCTCGAGGCCGTTCTGCAGCGGCTCACCGAGGATGTGCCCGTCGAGACGCAGTACACCATTGAGTGGACACGACCCAACGACACCTGGACAGCCAATTTCTACAATGTGCGCAACGAGAGCGGACGTTGCACCCTCTCGGGCATGCGTTCCCTCACGCAACACTGGGCCATCGGGGGCGAGTTGCTCCTGGAGTGGAATGAGCCCAAAAGCCTCATGACAGACTTGGCATTCGCAGCGCGGTTTGTTACCTTTTACTTAATATAAAAATATATTAATCCGCTTCCATTTGCAGCTACTCGCATCACAACTATTCTTTCGCGGCAACCGCCTCGCGTCAAGGTCTCGATGTCAGCTATTGGCAGCGCATTCATCCCCAGATCCAAATGGCCAACTTGCTGGCCTGGAACCGCAGTACTCGGAAGACCATTGCCACGATTTGCTATCAATGGAACTTCTGGAACTGTGCCGTCCACGGCATGATCGACTCGGATGCCCTAGTGGGTTTCATGTGGACCCGGTTCGTAAACTTATCCTCACTTCTTTACTTGATTGCTATAATCATTCGCATCTCCCAGATATCTATCGTATATACCCCTGCAGATGGGCTTCAGTGTGGTCATGAGTCTGCCCACAGATCGCTTTGCCTTTGGCATGCGATTCATACTCGATCCGAGCGGTTTGAGACGCGGCGACTGACAAGCGCTTAAAATGTTCTTCGTGTTTGAATTATATTTTTTACCAAATTAATAGATATCATGTAGCGTACAGAGTTCAAGTAATGTTTGGTTTTAAATAAAAGCGAGTAGTAAATTAATGCGGTATTTAAGTCTCTGAATCTCTTATTATTTTGATAAAACAACATTTTCTTCAACTAGTTTAGCTGAGAGTATATCTTGAAATCGATAAAGAGCTTAAATTATATTTAATGCTCAACACTTGATCAAACTAATTGCCATTTCCTGTTTTTCTTTGCTTTGGCTTTTAAATACATTTGCGGTGCTTTACAGTCAATCCCAAAAGCATACCATCTAAAAACTTGACTCAAAAGCAAATAAATAAAATTTATAAAATTCCAATGCCCACATCTACACACATACATACTATACACATGCACACACAGTCTTTGCACATTTTGCCACTTTCGTAGAACTCGACTCCACACAAGCTGCACATTAAGTATACGCAACCCAGAGACACACACGGAAACATACAAACAGACACTCAACTCTACGAGAACTACATTATGGCTACAATTTTATTTATTTTTATATTTTTAATACCCTCCAACAATTATAATGCATGAACAGGGTGTGCTAAAGGTGTAAGAAATCAAACAAAAAGTTATGTTTTATAGTTGAAAACTTAAAGTACATCGAGTTTATAGCAATATAAGTATAATTATGTAGTATCCTTCTTCTTTTAATTCAAACTTAAGTCTTGCCTTAAATATAACTAGAGAAAAAGTTAAATCTAAATGCAATGTAGGGATTCTTAACTTATCATTCTATATTTAATATGTATATAAGAATTTGTTATAGTCTAATACTATAACATTATAGTATAGTGTACACTTGATAATCCTTTATTTTCCTTTTCTATTCAATCTATTCTTTCTTTCTCAACACAAACTTTTCTAACTAAAGTTACTGTCAAGATATTGATGTAAGCCATGCTTAGAGTGTTCTACAACTTATTCTAAATATAAGAAGAACATTTAAGTAAAGGGTATAAACTAGTTCAGCAGCCTTAACACTTAAGCACTTCTGTTTTTCTTTCATCTGAGTGTTTGTGTGACCGAAAATTGCAGTTGCCGAGTCTTTGGCCGATGCATTTGATTTATGCGTAGCAAAGTCTAGACACAGTAAATATTTTTTAATGCCGCACGCTTGAAACTGAACAGAGGTTTCGCTTAAGAGAAATAATATAAATCTAAATATATAAACACAATTTACACAATACATTTGCAAAGTGTGCTGCAAGAGAAGACGAATTGCAAGAACTCAGATGCATAATTTACTACATAATGGCTGTTAATCCGCTTACACACATTCAAACGTATTGGGACCCAGATGGTTCATCAATTGAGGGACTGGGTACGGCTCAGGATTGACCCACTGAAAAAGATCAGAAAGTTGTAGCGAAACTTTGAATTGATTTTGTTTTTGACTTCAGACTGGGCTAACTTATTGGCCCATTGAATCTCTATGCAAACATTTGTGGTATTCTGTTTCTGTTACTGTCTATGTGGCAAGTGGGAGGAGAAAACTTAAGGGTGCCCGAAACCGCCTAACATCACAGAACCCACACACACACACACATCCGAAAGGATGTATCTGGGCAAACTTTAGCATGCAAAAGTTTTCAATAATTCCAGAGGCACACGCAATCGCAATCTCAATCGCAATCGCAATCATATGGATGGGCTGGATAAAAAGCAAATATTAATATTTGAATAAATGCGGAAAATCCTTTCACACTTTTGCAACAACAGTTTTTGTTGCTTTTGCCGTTTCTGTTGATTCTTGGCGCCAGAGGGCGCTCTACGCTTATCGGCGACTTTACAAATCATTAGATTTTCATATCCGATGAATTTTACAGCAATTTTTAAAACATTTACCAAACAGCAGCAGCAAAAAGATCCCGTGCTCTTCTCGTGCACACATTTTGTTTGCATTTTCGGCATCGACATGTCAATTTGTTTGTTTTTCATATGGCAACTGTGTATGAGTGTGAGTGTGGGTGTGAGTGAGAGTGTGTGTATGTAAGCGTGTCGAAGTGTGTGTAAAGTATAAATTTTATATATGCTGCATATGCAGACGTCGTTGCTGTTGCCTTATTCATACGCGTGTCGTCATTTTATGTTTATTTAAACTTCCTTGTAGGCAAACGAAATGAACGAGAGGAGAGTACGATGCGAACTCGTAATGGAAGTGGGACAGGGATAAGGGAAGAGCAGAGAAACGAAACAGAACAGAACACACAACAATGCCCACTGAATCGAAGCTGGCGACACCGAAAAATAATAAAGAAATTCATAATGAATTATTATCAATGTGGAAGCAGCGCGAAGTAACGAAGTGCTGAAAGGCTTTCAGCACAATTTCCAGAACAGACCATGCCAGACCATGTCAGACCATCTCAGAAAAGGCCAGACAGTACTGACTCTGAATACAATGAGTACATAAAAAGGGAATAAGAAAATACGAATTTAATAATGAAATTAATAATAAAGATTTCATAAAGCCGATAATGGAAAAGAAGCGCTGAAAATTAAATAAATTACACAGCATCATTTCAACAGCAGAAAAATGCAGCAGTAAAGCAGCATATGTTAAATTAAGGGTCTATAGGCAAATTCTGAAGTAAGCTAGTTAAAAAAAACGATAATAGTTTTAAAATTATTTTCTTTTGTTTATTAAATATACTTTAAGACTATTATGTGTCCTCTATTAAGAAAAGTAAGAGAGAGTAATAAATAGTATACTTATATCTAAGTTATGCCTTTAATAAAGTTTTATCTAGTGAAAATGAATTTATCAAAGCTGTTTGTAATATACATATTATAGTTTAACTAAATTATTTTGAGTTTTATTATACCTGACAAATAAGAAATATTCACACAATGTATGTTATTTTAATTTAAGTTTATATCTTTTAAGTTACAAATTTAAACTGTTTTTAATATAATATCACAACAATATTTTTAATTCTAATTATTTTTCTCTATCGTCCGTTTTTATTCAACGTAAAATAAATAAGTCAATAATTAATCAAATAAGCAACAAATCACTTTTCAGTCGCTTTCCCTATGACAACAAAATGCCACACAAAAAAGAGAAAGAATGCAACAGTATGAAGAAGTCCCAGCAAGTTCCTCATTCCAGCATTCCACGCAATAAAATTCTAAACTAACAACAAATAAGTCAACCTCAGAAAACAACCTAACGTTTCCCAAGTATTTAATAGAGAAAAATAACAGCAACAACAACTTGTTTGTTGTTTGCCATACCAAACCAACATTAATGTTTATGTAAAACAAAAACAAAACCAAAATGTAAACACACACACAAACGCACAGTTTGGTGATTTTTGTTTAGCTGGTGGTTGTTTTTTTCTTGATTCTTTTTGTTTCGTTTGGGCTCGCCAAGTGGAAAACATATTTAATTAAAGCTATCCGCATATTAAAAACTTTTTTCAGCCTGTTTTGTTTGCTGTGTGCTTAAATTTTACACTCGGCTAGAGGATTTTGTTGCCTACTTTTCGGGGGCAGCGGACTTAAGCTGCCACATTACGTGGCATAAACAAGAGTTTTGCTCTTGTTGTCGTGGTTGTTGTTGTAGTTTTTGTTGATTTTGTTGTTGATTTTGTTGTGGGAGCAAGCAAGCAACTTTAAAGGCCGAAAGTGCCCCAAGGCGCGACGCGGGTCACTCAAGTTTTAAAAATATGCAAAATTTTAATGAATTTTTGTTTGCCGCACAGACGGCCATGTCTCATTCCCCATTCCATTCTCATCCTTATCCGTACCCCAGAGAACCGCATTCCATTGCCTTCTTTGCTCGAGGGTTGGCGAGCACTTAAGCAGCTTTAAATGCAGGTCAACTTTCGAAGCAGCTTTCCATTTGCGATAAGAGGCTGAAGAAAACAAAAGCTTCGGGAAACGGTAAATGAATGTTTATTAAGCTTTTACCTGGGATTATAAATGTATACTTATTTTGTTGTAAATATTATAAGCTCACTTACAAATATAAAATCATGAATTGAATCTTGCAGCAAATCAAATTATTAATTATATTCAAAGTTGCCGCAAGAAATTTAAATTTCGATGACCTCGTTTCTATTTCAATAAATTTTATCATTTTAATTATTGATAAACAAATTAATCCCAATTATAACCGCGCCTTTAGTTTTCACAGAAACTGACTTGAAATGATTATATTAATTAATTAATTATATCCTGCACGCAGAATAAGCAGGGGATTATAATAACTTTGTGTAATTGAATATATTCGTATGTACTTAGTAGGGTGAAGGACGCCTGTCTCACTCTATTAGGTGAGTAGTTAATTAATAACTTTTTAATTCGTTCTTATTTATATTAAACAGATCATGTTAATATTGACCAATGAAACATTAACATGAAAAGAAGTACGATCTAAGATTTTCTTTCATAGTCTAGAACATTAGTCACTTATGGCAAAGTGAATATATATAATATATCAGTTCTAGCTTTTAAATTTAAAGTTTAATCTTTACAGGAATTCACTTAAGAATTTCACTCGATTAAATTGTTTTTACTTGCTTTTCTTTGGACTTTCACCTTTCTGCGAGTCATAAAATTGCAATCAAATTGCAAAGTTTTAATTTAATTGCCGGTTCGCTTTTCATTTGAACTTTTTAATTCAATTTGAAGCAAAGCCGCAAGTGCTGTTTGACTTGGCAACGCATTAAACGGGCCATGGCATTAACATAATCAGCTCACATGTGATGGGCCAGCGGGGCAGTTGGCCAAAGGAGGGGCATGAGGGGAACTTAAGCTGCTTCCCAGGTAGCAGCAACAAGTGGCAAACGTGGCAAGCAGCTGCTGACCGACAATTTCTGAACTGAATTTCAAGTAAGCACTTGAAGCAAAGCAAAGCAAACTAAATGCGCTTAAACGCATTAAAAGGCAGCAAAACATTTAGACCAACTGGTCAGTAAGAAAATACGATTGCCATGGCCAAATAGAAAGTAAGGGAAAAGGGAAAGGCAATAAGGACGAGGATGTGAGCTAGAGAAGATACTAATACCTTGAGCTAAGTGCTCGACTAATGCCTTGGTCAGCTTTGGCTTTTGCCAGTGATACATACAGATGTAGGTGCTCAGTCAAAGAGCTCGACGATTAGATTCCAGTTTCCATCAGGTGTAAACTGTTTGCATATTAAGCTCAACGTCTACCTTTATTGATGTAGGGCCTTCCGTTGGAATTCAGAAGCAAGTTAAATTCTTCCTAAATTGATCAGCTAATTAAATTCACAAGCAATTGCATATAAAACTCGTGTGTTAAAGCAACATTGTGTACTTTTAATACATTAACTGAGGGAGAAATTAAATTACTTACAAATATGAGAGCTATTAATTATGATTATTATGAAAGCTCTGCTAAAGATAAGCTTACATGTATACAAATAGAGAAGACTAAGTTTTAGGAAAAGGGTGTTTAATCCTTTATTCACACAAAAAATATAAAAGAAATTTTATTTTGATTTTTTTCAAATCTAGCAAATTTGATTATTGCAGAGAACAATTTTTGTATAGTGACTTAAGTAGTGCTGTGAGCTTTTCATTTATTCGAAGGAGCTTATCTCCTTTTTATAAGCATCTGATGTTGATATTTCCAAAAGTCGAAGATTTTAAAGTTACTTTTGAAAAGCTTTATGAGTAACAGATATTAAATATTTCATGTCAACATTAAATATGATGTCAAAAGTCTTTCCTTAAAAGCTGACCACAATTTTCTGCCACTTTAATTGGGCCTATCACTTTGGCGTCGTTAAAAGATACAGCAGCTGCTCATCCAACAACCGGAAACGGAAATTGCTTATCGGCTGTCGTCCAAAGTGCGTTTTATGTCGGTTTCACTAGTGAGCAAAAAAAAAAGAAAAGCAAAGCAAAGAAACTTTTTTTCCATTTCTTGGATTGGACAAAGAGCGGCCCATGAGGCACACAGTTAGACAGTTTAAGTGATGTCTATATAGGCTGCTTGTCTTATTGTTTTTGCTGTTAGTAGAGGAAAGAGTGTCTGAAAGAGAGAAGGAGAGGTGAGACAGGCAGTGAAAGGGCAAGTCGACTTTCTTCTAAGAATTTGTTTACCTTTGGTAAAGGTTTCGTCTTTAGCAATTGCAATTTACTTCATGTTTAAAATTTTCGCTGTTTAACGTTAATTTGATCTGCAAAATAATTATAGATATTTGTTATACAGAAATAAAATGCTCATTTGAGAATTGATCCTATGCTCACAGCTCACTGTCAAGTGCATTCTATTCAGTTTTGATTTACCGCAGAAATCACTTCTATAAAATAATTAAACTGTCATGAGGCTGTCAATAACACACATCACTGCAATGCTGGCACACACACACACATGTACTATACACATGTATATATATTTCAGCCGAAATGAAAACTGCATTCAAATGCATTCAGCTTTTTTTTAGCATTTGAATGGAAATTTTTGCTGGCACACACACGATTCTCTCTTCCACTTTCCCTCGCTTTGCTTTTCAATTACTTTTGAAACCATTTTCTCCCTTGCCTCTTAATTTTTTTTCCCTTATATATTCTCTGTAAAAATTCAGCTAAATTGTATGCAAATTCGCAGTTTTTCTATGCATATAAAGGCCAGCATTGCGGGTACAGGGTATCAGCTCATTGAGCACTCTCCACTTACTGAACACTTTACGCTTCATTGTGAATACTGTCAAATGCAATGCAATTTCCCTGTGCGTATACGCAATATGGCTTAGAGGTACCAAAACTTTAAGCACTCAACGCAACTTTTCAATTGCCCAAATGAAACCGGAGCTGAACTTAGATGAACTGAACTGCAGGTTTGACTCCCATCTCCCGTCTCCTGTCTCCTGTCTCAAGTCTTCAGTCTGCTGGCACCACCCAGTCAACTTTTTGAGCACTTAACCACTTGTTTATTTAACGCTCCGCTTCGTTGCTCTCTGTTCTCTGTTCTCTCTGCTCCGTTCTCCGTTCTCGGTTCTCGATTCTCAGCTTTCACGTTCTCAACTGGCATTTGGCAACTCTTGCGGCTCGCGTCTCTCACCCGTCGGCTCTCATCATCAGTTGCGGTTGCAGCTCATAAACGTTTCGCACTACATTAAATTTTATTTAGCGCAATGTTCTCCTCCTCCTTCTCCCCCTCGTCGTCCTTCTCCTCCTGGAGTTCTTTCTCGTGCGCCCTCTGCTGTCTCTTGTGCCCGCATTCATATTCATTTGTGTTAAACGCAGCGTGTCACACACAGATACACACACACACACACCCATTCACACACACACTCAGACACACGACCAGTTAATATCCTGCTCTCTCGATGCTGCTGTGTAAGCCTTGAACTTTTTCACTGCACAGCACTGAAAAAGTTTCTTTTTTGGGCTTAGAAGCCAAGCAAAGAGAACTTTAAATTTAACTATTCGCCAGTTACAGAAGCAGCGACGCATCAAATCTGACTTTGATTACAGTTTGTCACTGAGTATCAAGCTTTCAGTTCAGCATCAATTCTCAATTTGTGTGTACAACAAATACTCGAGGTCCTTCAGACCTTTTGAAGAGCACTGCAAGTTGACTTGAACACTTTTCGGAGCCAGCATTAATGTTTGTTGCCACATTTTCTAACTTTTTACAAAGGTTGTTATCCTGTGATGCTTTTGAAAGTGCAATGCTATATAAATTGCTGTGATATTTACGATCCTTAGTTGCGTAGTTTAAAAAGCATTAAACATTTTTTAAAACATTTTATTAATACAAATATTTGATTCTGACCAGTAAAAAATTCTCAATTTATTAATTAAATAGTCAGATATTTATGTGATAAACTTTTCTTTGTGTTGATCTTCATATGATATTAATAATATTTTTAAAATTAGCACAAGTTTCAAAATTCTATTTACACTAATTTATGTGCTACAAAATAAACTTATTTTCACATGGATCTCTTTTCAATATTGAAAGAATTGTGTTACTTAAAAGACCAGACTAAACAAGGTGTTTAAATCTCTACAGTATATTTTCCTGAAAGTGAACTTAATATATAGTTGAAGCTCTTTGCTATAAGAGCTGTATAAAATATCTATAGAAATGAACGATACATACTTGATGTGTTGCTTAAATAAACGCCCCATCAGTTCAGTTCATCTTCTTGAAGCACGCACATCAAATGAACATTACGCATACGCCATGTCGCAGTTTGCCGCTGCCACAAAACACAATAACAGAAACAACAACAGCCAAAGTCAACGAAAAACACACACACTACACATACACATGCAACAAACAACAAAGGTTGTCATTTAAGTCAATTGCCAAAAGCTAACGATCAACACATGCATATATATTTATGTTTATATGTGTGTGTGTGTGTTGGCCAGTCATTCTATAGATACAGTCAACAACTCATGCAATTGCGTGCAAATTACCGAATTAGCCAACGCTCACCTCAACGCTTTTGCTCTTCTATTTTGCTTTCAATTAAAGCTGTCTCTTCTTCACCTTCCCCTCCCTCTCTCTATCTCGCTTTACCCATAGGAATTGAGCACCGGACAGAGGAAATAAAAGCAGCGAATGACAACGACGTGCGACAGGCGACGCTATAGAAAATTAACTTGACCAGACCTGAAATGGCCGCCATCACTTTTCCTCACGTATTTGATGTGAACATTTTCATTGCTTATTGGGCAATGTTGTTCTTGACTACATATTCGCCACAATTTCGCCGAAAATTACGGTAAAATGACACTATGTTTTCATATATATTAACTGTGATATAACAAATAAATCAGAACAACCATACACCCAGCGACAAAAAAAAAGCCGCACTCTTTCTTTTACTATAACAGCTATTGGAAGTCAAGTATTCAAATTTAAAAAATATATTTGGAAAGGTCATCTAAATTCCGTTTGAATGATGCATAACTTTCCTTAACCCATTAAGTACCCATTAAAATATTTGAATTTTGGAAAAAAAAAATTTTCGACCTCTTTTCCTCGATTTTTCCAAAACAAATTTTTGATGCAAAAACATTCTTCAAACAATTTTAGGAGTGACTGCAAAAAAAAATTTTTAAAAATATTTTTGTTAGTATTTTTTAAAATTGTTTGAAAACTGCAAAATAGGCACTTTTTGCATGAAAATGGGTTAAAATGGTCATTTTTGGGATTTTCAAACAAATTTAAAAAATGCTAACAAAAATATTTTTGAAAATTTTTTTTGCAGTCACTCCTAAAATTGTTTGAAGAATGTTTTTGCATCAAAAATTTGTTTTGGAAAAATCGAGGAAAAGAGGTCGAAAATTTTTTTTTTTCCAAAATTCGAATATTTCAATGGGTACTTAATGGGTTAAGGAAAGTTATGCATCAGTCAAACGGAATTTAGATGACCTTTCCAAATATATTTTTTAAATTTGAATACTTGACTTCCAATAGCTGTTATAGTAAAAGAAAGAGTGCGGCTTTTTTTTTGTCGCTGGGTGTACTTACTTAAAGCTTACATTTAGTTTTATATAAGCCAAATTGATTTTCGGAATGTGTGAAAATCGCGTTTAATTTGCAGACTATCTTGAACTTTAAAAGATATCAACGGAACCATGCTTACTACTTGCCTACAAGGTTTTATACTCTGTCTCCCCTCTTAACTCATCTTATAAAGTTTTAAATCCATAATCGTTGGTTTCGACAACTTTGTTTATTATTATTTTGATTTTCAGCGAGGGTATTTTAAGTTTACAATCCCCAAAAATGAGTGTTTGCTGCTATTTATTGAGTTTTTTATTCAGGTCGCGCACGTTTCAGGTGAAATGTCATTAAAAGCGTGCTCGGTTCACAGCTCGACCGCTTGGAATTAAGTTGTCTTTTCAGCTTTCCCATTTAGCAATATCAATTTTCATAAATTTTCCAATGCGCCAGTTGCATATGACTGCCGTTGCCCTGTCTGAGTTCCAATTCGAAGTACAAGTCCAAGTCCAATCACCTTTTTCCCTGACTAACGTTCAGGCTGCTCTTTTCACCTTTGTCACGAAGTTTTCTGATTTTTCTCCTACCTCTCTCTGTTCTCCTACTATATTTTTCTATGTGTGTTTTGCTCTCGTTTTGGCACTGGGAAAACTTCGAGGCATTGGCAAAGTTTTTGGCAAACGTGGCGCATTTTTAAATGGTCACGTTTTGCAGTTTAAGCGCCAGGCAGCGAGGCAGCGAGGCTGGCAGAAAAGCGGCAGGTTGGCAACAAATACATCAAAGCGGCGAAAGCAATGTGAAAGTGTAAACAGGCGCTAAAGGGGGCGTGGCTGCCGCACAAAGTTGCATGCGGTGTGAAAAAATGAATTTGCAGCAGCGCAGAAAACACACACACACAAATACAAAATACGAAAACACACCAAAAACTTGGCAAAGTTTGTAAACTTTTTAAACGCGAATTACACGCGCTAAGCTTGTTGAAGTCTTAAGGCTTAGCAGCAGCTAGAAGGGGCTGCAATGCAAGAAGTGAAGAGGGAGGGGCAAAACTGCAGAAATTGTAGCTGAAATTGGCAAACGCAATACTTGTACAACTTCTGCGTATAGTTGATATATTGACATGCAGTTAAATAATTTAAGCACGTCATTTTCCTATGAAGGAGAGAGAAAATTCCTGAAATTGTACATATGACTTTATTATAAACTAATTTTATTTTTACATTTTATTCATAAATTAATTTTTTTATATTCCATAATTTATAGAGCTTTTTTCAATCGAAAATTTCAATAATTGTACTTTGTCTGCAAATACTTGATATACTCGTATTTACATGCGGCTAAAAAATTTAAGCACGTCATTTTCTTATAAAGGACAAAGAAAATTCTTGAAATACTTATAGCTTCATTATGTAGTTTTTCTTTAATTTATATAAAAATAATTTTATTTTTACATTTTATTTATAAATTTATTTTTTTATATTCCATAATTTGAAGAGCTTTTTTAAATCGATAATTTCAATACTTGCACGGCGTCTGCGTATACTTGATATATTGACTTGCAGCTATATAATTTAAGCACGTCATTTTCTTATGAAGGAGAAATATATTAAGCTACACTAGGTATATTTTCTTTAAGATTTCAATTGAAATTATTTTATTTGCATATTAATTTTAATTTTTTCCATAATGAAAAGAGTTTGTTTCATTTGAAGTTTTCAAACTTTAATCAAAAACTAAGGCGGTTTTCTAAAGCATCTACAGCAAGACAAAGCAACTGCCATAAGCCACTCACAGTTGCACGTTTTATACCAAGTTTGCCATAACTTGGCCAACATGTCACCTGTACAACATTTACCCAAACTGTAAAGATGAAAAAATAAAATAAAAATGATGGAAAAACCTGATGGCAGCGTCATTTGGTGCAACCACTTAAATGGCAACAGTAATTAGCATCATGGCCGCATGGCAGATGCTATTAAACAGTTCACACACACACAGAGAGAGTGAGTGAGAAAGGGAGATGTGGGCAGAATAAACTGCTGTGGGCAACACGGCGCATACGCAACGCCATCGCCATCGCCTGTTGTCGTAAACTCTGCTAAACTGTTTGCCACTTTGTCGCGCAAAATGGTAAACTTTGTCGACAGCGATGAACTCAAACTCAAACTCGAAACTCAAATTTTGAAAACACTCTGCAACGGGCAACGGCAGCGACCACAAGTTGCGTCGAATGGTGGCACGAACACTGCGGCAACATCAGAGCCAGCCATCATCAAAAGGCTTAAGTAAAAGCTTTAGCATCAGCTTCAGTCGCTGGGCCAGGCCAACAAAAATACCAAAAAAAAACGCAGAAAAATAACAAAATGGGCGCTGGCGCAACGCAAACTTTACGAAATAATTTTGCATAAATTTTTGGGAAAATTTGCTTTTGGCTTTGCTGGTTTTTCGGCCACCTCTTTCCCTTCCCCTTCTCTCTACCCTAACTCGTGCTGTCTTGTTACCAACTCGCCTGACCCGATGTTGCAGCATTGGAGACACCGGCAGCTGCGGCTTATTTACAAGTTGCCATAATATTTTGCGTGTCGTGCCGTGTCCATAACCCTCCCCTCACCTTCCCTCGCCAACCTCTTAACCCTCCACAGCCCCTGCACCGCCTGTTGCCGACAGCATTTTCACGCTTGAACAAATCACAAGCTGCTTAGTTTCATAATTAGAAGCGTCACATTTTCGGTACACTGCAGACATAAAACTGCTTGTGCATTACACCAAATAGGAGCAACATCAGCAACAACACGAACAACAACAACACAAGCAACAGCAACATTGGAAGTTCGAAGTTGAGCTCTGCATAAAGTTAACTTTCCTAATGTGCAGAGCAGTAGCCATAAACAAATAGGAGACTATACAGGGGAGAAAATTAAAATCTGTCTAAATATTTTAATTATTTAAAAACTATAATATTCTAATGCAGTACCGAATCTTAAAAATTATAAATAAATGTTTTTTAAATGTTATAATTCAGAGAAATTGTAAAAGAGTACAAATTAAATTAATAGGTAAGCCGCAGTAATTTGTTCATTAAATTTGCTCAAATTTCAATGAAATGTAGATACCCTTTATATTATTTAGGAGTTTAAAACTGAGTTTAAATATATTTATTAATGCTAGCTAATGATATTTCTATTTTTTACTTTTTTTTTAACACTCATCGTTTCATTCTTTAGGTATTTTATCATGAAGTATTTAGTCTATGCTCCTTATAAGTAATTTCTATCCTATTCTTTCCTCGGAACTTCTAGTCAAAGTCATCTTTGTATACAGTAAATACAGTCTACCATTTTTTTTAGAGTTCCCATTTCATTTCAAATAATTATTTAATGATCCTACAATGTAAATTTTACGAATTTTAGCTACGCCTCTGAGTTTCAACTCAATGTCATTTGCACAGTCAACAACAACATGGAAATGAACACGTAAGAGCAGCTGGCTGGCAGTTTGTCAAGCTTCCTTCAATGGTCCCTTTTTCCCCTTTTTCCCCATTTTCCCTCTTCCACCACAGCTTCAGCTTGCGAGACAGTCAGACAGTCGGTGGCTTGTCATTATTTTAATAAAGTTATTTACCTGAAAGTATGCAACAACATTTGTTTGCCAGCCAAAGTAAAGCATGAAATTAGGCACAATTGTAACAGAGTTGCCAACTTGCCATAAACACAACAGCCCCACACACACATACAGTGACAAAAGACAAACTTGGTCCTTGGCGACTGGCGGAGTGAAAGAAAAAATTAAAGAGTCTATAGAGAGCGAGAGAGAGAGAAAGTCTCGGCCTCAGTAGAAGTTTTGCTTATTTATGTTGATTTTCTAGGCACCAGAAGTTGGAGCTGGAGTTGGAGTTGGACTTCGGCTCGGAAATGGCAAACATAAATTAAAAGACTTTTTTGACAACCCCTTGAAATTATGATACTTATTATTATTAAGCAATGGAATTCAGAGAGGCTGGCAAAAAAGTTTGCATTGCAAACTTCGTGGGTTCTTCGCAGGTTGAATGGCATTTCTTTTGGTCAAAATGCGACTGCATAAATTGCAAAGTGGCAAGCTTGGCAACAATACGACCAAGATTCCAGTTAGAGCCACAGTCATAGTTGGCCCACATTTACAGTTGGCTTTGCTAGTGTTACTCCAGCTTCTTCGTCGTCCTCTCACATTTGCATGTCATCCACCTAATCACAAACGGATAATGTCGAAGTAGCGCTGAGCTCCCTCTTGGTTGCCCCTCCACAAGCAAAATGCATTTTCTCCAGCTTTGTGCCAAAATTCTTGGGCTTGGGATCTGGGCGCAATCGGTAAATCTTAAAGTAAAATTAGCTCTTGGCTTTAAGGCTTAACTTTGGCAAGGCAAACGAAATCCTTTTCAGCTGTCAGCACGCCACTTGCCAAACAAGAGACCAAGGCACTAGGAATTCCCCTATCCTTCTCTTTCTCTTTCTCTGTCCCTTTCTCTATCTCTCAGTCTCTCTAAGCGCCCAGCTCTCAGCTGCAGTAAGTAAAAGTGGTTGCTTGGCGTGTGAATCCCCTCACTCCCAGCTAAAATCCCCTCTCCCAGCAGCATCTAAGTCAGCATAATGCGCTAACAAACACTTGCCATGCTATCTCTATGTATTTCTCCGATAGCTTGTGCACTGAGAGAAACTACTACTCTATTAGATTAATAACAAAAGCGTTGTCTTCAATTTCTTAAAAATTTAAGAATTATATGAATTTTGTAGTGTTTTGATAAGAGTAATTTAAAATAAGTCTAAAAGTTGTTTAAATTAATGCGTGAAAATTGATTATTATTATTATTGCTAAGACTATATAGATAAAGAGATAAATCTTACCCATATATGAACTTATTTATTTATTTATTTAGCATCGATTAAGATTAACAGTCAACCAAAAATCTAAAAAATTTAAATCAAAACAAAACTAGAAATATAATATAAAATTATTTATTGTAGTAAATTATAAAATAATTTTGATTTCATAATACATTTTTTAAATGAATTTAAGAGTAAAATTAAGTTATAATAATTATTTAAAGTGATCCGAAGTTTGTTGCAAGGATTGGGAAAACGCAAGAAAATTCCCGATCAGATCAATTAATATTAGAGTTAGTTTTATCGGGCTTATAAGTTTAAACTAATAGATCTAATAATGGGAATACTCGAAGTATACTTCTTAAATATTTGTTATTCATTTTTTTTTTTTGTAAAACTAACCTTTGAAGAAAAGCGGAATGATTCTCACCGTTTTGAAATTTAAACAATATCCCCATTTTTTTAAGTAACGGGTATAAAACTATTCTTTGGAACGTATCAATACAAAGAAAGCTTCAGCAATTTCATAGATATGCACCCACTGTACCATCGTTGACGATACTTTAATACATATTCTAAATCCCTATCAAAATACTTATAGACGACTAAAAGATGAATGCAGTCAGAAAGTTAGCCCTGTGCAGTAAAAGGGTAGAAAAAAACATTAAAGACGCCCAAAAATGTAGCAAGAAATTGTCAAAAGTAGAAAAAAGGAAAAGATTATTATTTTGGCATTGGGCCAAAGGTGTCGAGCGTGTCGCGTGTGTTAGCTGAATTGTAAAATTGCCATCAGCTTAGCGACATAATGTAATTGGGTCAATTTTTTGTATTTTATTCCAAGTATTGTTCTTTTAGCAGTTGTTTCATTTAAATAAGCATTTGCCAAAATGCCAGCGATGTACGTCTATGTGCATGTGACGACCACAAGGCGTACACAATTATTTTGCCAACAATTTGGAGCAACAGCAGCGCCAGCCAAAGAGCCAAACGTGTAGCCAAAGTTGCCAACAGCCAACAGCCACAGACCCAAAGACTTCGGTCTTGGGCCAAAGTTTTGGTTCAGTTTGCATTGAAGTTAGCAATGGTCCTGATGCAGCTGGTGTCCTCAGACAACCAAGACACAGATACACACAACCAGACACAAACACACACTCACACACACACTTACAATTGTGTATCTGGTCATAAGCCGACCAAGATGTTGAGACTTCGACGAGGCATTCGAAATCTATAAAGTTTACTTTGTGTTGTCCTCTCCACGGGCCGCAACGAAACTGTCTTAAACTCTCTAACAGCCAAAATGTACAGTGGGCAAAAACGACAATTTAGACAAAATAAAATATTAATATGACAATCAAACAAACTTTTGGCTACCATTGCAATAAACGAATAAGTATTATATGAAAAGTATCGAATTATCAGCAGAATTTGATTAATATAGTTCCACAGTTCTGTAACTAGGCGTATACCACGGTTGCCAATAGTTTCCAATAGTTTCCCCGCCGTTGATGCCCCTCTAAACCCATCCCGAAAATAATACAGGCATCCTTCGGCACCTTCTCATCTGAGTTGAGCTGCAGACAAAGTTTGCTGTCGTTGACACTGACAGTAGTTGATTCTCCTCGCAGTCGGAAGAGTTTTTCACTCCCAAAAGGCATTTTACTTGTTGCCTTGGCACTTTCATGACTGTTTGCTGATTAGTTTGGCTTATGGCTATTTGAGTTTGGCTGCCGTAATATGTACTCGTATTCTCGTAATGAATTAATTGATTGCTGCTTGTGATCAATCAATAAATTAGCTGCCATTAAATTATTCTTTTTTTATTTTCCACACCAGCTTAAAGTGTTAGGTTTGCAATTTGCTTAGCTATTGTAACGTTTATTTTTTTAATTTTGAGCCACAAACAAATCTTGCACATGAATGAATGCATTCTAACAATAATCAGAGCAAAACCCTTTATGAAATATACATGGTGGGAGGCCTGAAAACTTGCCGTAGCCAAATGCACAAATGAATGCCACAAAATTTATAACTCAATGCACATAGAAAATGAAAAATAAAAAAAGAATTTGCGGCCGCAGAAGAACAGACAAAGAGATGCAGTCAAAAATCATTTCATTTTGATACCCATTGCGCTGAAACTGATCAAGTATGGTATATCTGCTGAGACTTTTTGAATATTCATCATAAAATAGAAAAATGAATCAATTTCTAAATAGTACTTTATTGAAATATTAATTTTTTATAGAAAATAATGCTTAAATTAGTAAGGATTGTTATGTTAGTAAGTATAAATATAAATAAACATGTGAATATTTATATAATAAAATTTATTTCAATGCCAAAATTATCGCAAACAAAAGATAATCAAAGATATTGCATGTATATTCCTAAATTACAGGGTATATTCACTGTTAGTTTAGGAAAAGCTTTTAGCTAAGTCGCTGTTAACAAAAAACATCAACAAAAAATTAAATAAATAAAAAAGCCAAAGGAAAATGTGTTCAAGTGAAATAAATTACTTTACACAGCGGCAACAACAAGTAACAAAAAAAGATACTCTGAATAAAATTGCGCCACAATGCAAAAATCCAAAAAAAAAAAAAAGGAATGAGAGAAAAAAAACAATAAACAAATATAAATAAACAAACAAACGGCGCTGGGCAAATGAAAAACGCGTAAAATAAATAAATAAAAATGCAAACTGATTATGCATGGCGGAAAAATCCGATTTTTACAATACGAAACAGAAAAAAAGTGCCTCAGTCCCCGCCCAGCATGTATGCCGACAACATGCCACGCCCACAACTAAACTGTGAAAGCGATGGCACAACGCAAGCACAATCCGCACACAAATCACAATGGAAAAAAGAAAGAGTAAAAAAAAAGAAAACTGCGAAAAGCAGCAACAGAAATTTGCATTTTAATGCGCTTCACTTGTTTTGCCGAACCCAAACCCGAGAAAATCTCCACTTTTTCTTCTCTATTGTGAAGAGACAGCGAAAGACACAACACACAATTTTACATGTGTGTATGCCGTGTGTATGTGTGTGTGTGTATGTGTGAATGTTTGCATGCGTGATAAAATATTTCACTTACAGTTTAAATCTATGATGAAGCTTAAGGCGACAGCAACAGCTGCTGCCCAGAAAAGTATGCAACAGAATTTTTTCAAAATTTCTCATCTTCGAGAATAATTCCATAGTTATGCTTAACTCTAATTCCCTTTTAAATTGAACACGTTCACACACAACGCCTTGATATATTTATTTTTAAAGTCTTATCTATATAAAGTTTAAAGATGAAAATAATTGATGGTGTCTAAATCACATTAGATTACAAAGGCCAAGGAATAACTGACATTTGTTAAGTTTGATTAAGATATCTGCAAAATTAGAACAAATTATTTTATATATATATACACCTCATCACTTGAATACGATACCTTGTGAACTCTCTTTACAATTGCTTATAACTCAAAAGTGAAATGGTAAAATAACGAAATTTTTGCACGTTCTCCATTTATCTCTCTCAGTAACAAACTGCAAGCTCTGGAAAAGATCCATTTTATTTTTTTCCTTTCTTTATGTTGGGGATTGCTGAAATTGAGTCAACATTTTTGTGTCACTTGATTAGAACATGCATTTTGTTTGACCGTCTATTTTGGCACGTGCTAACACCGTTATCGTTGATCGACAATTTTTTGTGATTTTCGACTATTGCCCTTAATTAAAAATTAAAATAGGTCGAGGAAAGGCTTAACCGAGTAGAAAAAATGACAATTAAAGACATACAAGGATTCTGGCCTATCAATTGCCAAATTTGCTAAAAAAAACTCGAGAGGATCCGACATGTCATATTAGAATTCTTAAGTAACAAGTCTGAATTATAAAAGGCCGCTCAGTGTGCTTACCAATGCGAAAAGACGCCTTATATTAAGAAAAGCATCAAATTCTTACGACTCTGTGGGTAAGATTCGTGAAAAATGTGATGTGAATCCACTATCCATCGCGTTATTTCGAATGCTAAATATCCTAAGAGATTACAATTAAAGAATAACACTATAAGAAAAGCACAATGCCCAAGTTTTTGTCGCAAGCATATGGCCTTAACCTTGCAGTAGCATCGTGTGGTCTTGACCGACGAAAAAACTTAAATTTAGAAGGTCCTGATGGTTAAAGCTATTATTTCCATGATCATCGCAAGGAACCCCATCATATGAACCGACTTCATAACACAGCTGGAGGTGTGATGGTGTGGGGGGCCATTTCCTACTATTGGTACCTATAAACTAAAATTTCAGTCATCAATGCTGAGCAGGGCTCGCAAAAACTACTCCGTAGCAGCAAAAGTTCTACAAATGTTGCTACGCTCTCTCATTACTAGCGTAGCATTTTCAAACTCTGATGCTGAGTGTGTTGTGTTACAATGGCATATTGAAAGAAGCTTTTCCATGTTTTTATAACATTTTTGGACCACTACCGTGGAGTTTTCAACAAAATAATGCACACAGCTCGGGTTGTAAAATCCTTTGTACAGAGCCAATATGTTGACCTACCAAGCTAGCCACCCTACTCACCGGACTTAAATATTCGAGTGTACCCGAAGTAATTAAGGCAATCGAATCAGGTTGGAGCTCGATATCTTTAATTTATTTGAAGATTTGGAACGACAAGGTGGGTCGACACAAAATTAAAAAAATTGTACTTTACATCTTAATTAGAGCAATTACCCAATATTCAAGTAAAGTTTGGGTTAAAAAGAATGTGAGCTCACTAAAATATTTTTTTTTTCAAGTGTCCTATTCAAGTGACGCAATATTTGAGCCCCGCAATTTGACGGATTTTGGTAAAACATTTTTTGTTAATTATTAAAAGTATATATTGTAATGTTTTATTTTGTTTCAACAGAGCAATAAAAAAATCTTTAATTTAAAAAAAAATTAAGTTTCTGGCATCATTGGCTTGGGAGTCATATTCAAGTGATGAGGAGTGTACATTTTCTAGTTTTATTTAGATATCTTCAATAATAGAATAAAGTATTATAAATAAAACCTCTTGTTAACATTTATCAGAAACTATTATCTTACAAAAAATACACAGTGTAAAGATATTCGACCCAACGCCTAAGCTTTCAACTCCTTTCACAATTTAGAAAAAAATTATTTAAATCTTTCGAAAGCATTGTTTTTTTTGTTTCTGATGCTCTGCTTTTTTGACAGCTGTTCTCCTTGCTAACTAAACCAACTACGAAACAAACAGGTAATTAATTGTATTTTCAACTTTACCTATGTCTTACTCAAATGACAACTAAGAAAACTTTTCAAATCTGGACAAAAGTTTTTACAGATGCGACGCTCTATTATATTCAAATTTTATGTTATGGTTTTTTTCAACCTTTTTTCACAAATATTTTTTGAAACTTATTTATAATATGCCGCATACATTTCACAAATGAAAATGACCATCAATTTGTATAATATTATGTTGAAGTGCAAAACTTTGCCGATACTCGTTTTGTGCATAAAAAACTTTTCACATACTCCCATAATAAAATCATGAAAAAAGAAGAAAATTACAGGAATTGGAGAGAAAAAGTTGTGGTTCGTTGGCTTTCAGGCGGTTACCATTGAAACCAACGGCAAACCCAACTCGTTGCTCCTTTTAAGCCAATTTCTGACCATTGTGAAGAGGAGCATCAGGTGGAGGTAAGGGTAGAGGTAGAGTTGTTCGTTCTGAGTATACAATAATCAAAAATCATGGCAACAGACATTAAAATGACACCTGTCTTGCCACCCTCAGGCATTCATCTGTCTGTCTGTCTGTCTGTCTGACTGTGTATCTGTCTGACTCGATGTCTGCCTGTACCGTCTCGCTTGATTTGCCATGAAAAGTTTTTGGCCATGCTTATGAATTTACATATTTTACCAGCGAGGAATTTACCTCCTGATGTTCCTTGACACTCTTGCCACAACAGTTTCGTGCTCCATTGTTTGAAATTTGAACGCCAAAAACTGACTCGTTCCTTAAATTATTTGCAGCTGAAGCAAAAGGAAATTGTCACATTGTTGAAGTCTGCCAGGTAAATGTATTTCTCAGTCTTTTGTGCAAATTATTTGCTGCATTTCGATGAATTTATTGATTGGCTTTTATGGATAAAAGTTAACAAGCATTGCCACAACCTTCTTTTTGATTGAACACTGTAAAATTGCAGGATAACTTTTAAAATTATACATGAATCAGTTAATATTTCAACTAAAATCAAAGAGTGTGAATTTCCTTAATATAACAATGAGTTCACAATTAAATATTTATTGAACTTTTTTTGATAGTTATTTTTAGTTATCTCATCACTGTTTTTGCCATTCAAATTGTTTTTGACCAGATTTTCGAATGCCAATGATAAAGTTTTTAGCAGTCAAATGAAAATCTCATTGAATAATCTCTCAGCAAAGTCAGAAACAGCAGCAATAACAAAAACGACAATAGAAACTATAACGATAACAAGAGCAACGACAACAACAACGACGACATCAAACCATATGCAACACTGACAATGTGTACGAGTATTTTCAGCCAGAGTTGCCAGGGGTCGCAAAACGACGAACGACGAAGGAATAGAAGCTATTGACGTTTAACAAATGGTATGGGGCGAATTTCCGTTTCTTCCTTTTTTTTGGTATGGGGAAAACTGAAACAATGCGAATGCATTGCTGAAAAGTTGAACATTTCTTTTTGTGCTCGATGTGGCTTTATCAGCGCCCAAGCGATGTTGCTGTCATAAAAGTGTGGAACATTTTCCAAGCTATGTACGTCATCATCAGCTGAAGCAAGAGCTATGGCAACCCACGGCCCTCATATCTTGTCAGGGTTTTTTTTCGACATTTTTTGTTTTTTTTTGTCTGTTTGTTTTTTTTTTGTGAGGTGCAGAGGAAGGAGCGCATGTTTAGAGTCTATAATCTTCAAATAATGGAAAAACTTTTGCTGTTAAGCAAGAGGAATGCCAAAGCTTAGATTCTTTTTTCGCAACCACACTTTTGAGTTCGACTCGTTATATTCTGCTTGCTTTTCTCCCTCATTCCATCGAAATTCTTTTTTTCTTTTTCTATTTTTTTTAATGCAGTTGACAACCCATGCTTCTGTTTTTTGTTGTTGCTCACTCGATTTTCAATTTATTTCGTTTTGTGTGCGTTGTTTTTTCCATTTTCCCCTCTCATCCCCTTTGTTTCTCTCTCACTCCTTAGAAAAACTTCATCAACTGTTCTACCTGTGGCTTAAAGTCCGACTCTGTGCCAACTGCGCAATCAACAAATACTTTTTTGCCCCATCCTGTATACCCTGTAATTTGTAGAAGACTCGACTTAATTCATATACAAGTTTTTTACTTTATACAATTAACATTAGCTTAAACGAATTGTGTGCTGAACATACCTGTTCGAGTCTTTTGCATAGGGTATCCCCAAGCATGGCATTTCTCATAACCTTTTTTTTGTGGCTGTTTTGCTTCAAATTACGTTTGTGTCAAAAGGAGAAAAAGCTGAAGCTGAAGCTCAGGCAACAGCAGCGTTTATGCTTTTTATGACGCCTTTGTGCAAAGTTAATTTCGATTTTATTGCAAAGTGATTGAGATTTGAATGGAGTTCCACTTGAAATTAATTCACAGTGCAAAAAAAAAATATATTTAAAAAAAGAAAGAAAAAAATAAAATGAGTGTGGCAAGTGTCGCCAATAAGCCATTGGCATTGCCATAAGCTGTGGCTTATTAATTTCTCGACGTTTTTCTGACTTTCAATTGAAATGCCGTCCATACAAATGTCGGCGACAAATACAAATTACACAGTTCTTTATTTTCAATAATAAAATGTAAAAGTCAAGCGAACTGTGTGCTTGGAGATGGCAGGAAATCAGGCACGACTTGCCCTAGATTAATTTATTTACTTGAAAAAAATGTAATTCAAAATTTAAAACAAAAATATAAAATGTGATATTTAAATTTATTTTAACAAGGTGTAGTTTAAATTAGAAAAGAATTAAAAGAAAAATATAATTCATATTTTAAAAGTCAAAGGATGTTTATTTAAGCTTACCTAAAATATTAATAAAGTTCATGTGAAATGATTAAACAAAGTAACTAATTTTCAATTTAAATAATAACATTTATTATATCTTATTATATAATATTTCTGTAAAACATTTTTTCACGCTCACATCTCTAGCATAAACAGCGATATAAAATCAAAAATCAACTTGGACACAATTGAAAATGGTCGACACAACCACAACAACTACAACAACACTGCCGCACAATAAAATGTCAACGAGGCGTAACGCCCTGGGGCTAACAACCCCATGGAACACGCCCATTCCCATCCCTCGTCAACACTTTCAAATAAAAATGGAATTATAAAATGCAAAAAGTGAACGTGGCAAAATATATTTGATGCTATTCTCGTTTTGGAGGTCACTGTGCACAGTGAGAGGGGCGTCGAGGGCGTGGCAGCTGCAGTCAAAGTTCAACAAGAGGCCAATTGAGTGAAGCTTTTGAAAAGCTCTTAACTAAATGATTGTGACAGCAGATCCGTTGGTATTTTTCAACACTCGAAAACTATATAAGCTCTTGGCATGAAAATGCAATCGTACCGCAATTATAGTATGCCCTGCATATTTAGCAAATTATAAAATTAAATTTTACTAAAATACCACAAAAATTTCGAAAAACAATTTGGCTTTGACCCAAAACCAAAACCAAAACCGCAACAATTACAAAAGGCCAACAGAAAATTTGGCAACTTTTCGCATTTGTTCGCGCATTAATTTCGCATTGTACATAAGTGTCAATAAGCCAGCTGTAATAATGCAGTCATCATTTTTTTATTTTGCTTTTCCTAAGTATACCCTACAATTTTTGAAAAGGACAACAATAGAAGGCATTTTTAATTGTGACAGGCAGAATGCAATAATCATGGTGGCTGGCGCCACCTAGTGAGCGAATCTTGCTTAGGGTATATGGTGCATATGGGTTAATCCAGCGTTGTGACATTACATTTGCACGCATATTTTTATGTTAAAACTGACATAGCACGCGCTTAGATTGATAAATTTTAATAAAATGTCTAGAAAATTCAGTTCTTTGTGAGTTATTTTAAACCTAGTTCAAGATAGCAGCATGACTGTTTTTGAAAAAATGTTGAGCTTGCTGAAAATTCCGTCGCGAACGTTACAAAAATTTAAGCCCACATGAGTCCAGCTTAAAAATAAGTATCAATTGCCTTGTTAAATACACGTCACACTTTGTATACACATTTTTAATTACAATTGTTAATATATGTATATCAAATATCCTTTCAAAATATTTTTTATCTCAAATGAAAGAAAATGAAACAAAGTTTAAGATTTGCTAAGCGCTTAAACTCTCAGACGACTATTTTCCCCTCTTTTTTGACCATGGAAAACATCCTTTGTTTTACAATAATTAATTATATAAACAGGCGAATAGAGGAATTAATTGGTTAGGCTTTATATTTAAAAGGTTGAATATGTATGCTAATATTTCATTAAAAACAACTATTATTAAAAAACGTTTCGCTTTTTCACAACTATAACTTTTTGCCCTTGGCTTAAATATTTTCAGATTATCCCATATGCATGTGTAAATACGCGTTCGACTTTTTAAAACAGGGTATTTCCTAGTCTAACACTCTAAAATGTTTTAGCTGATTTTTTAACTGAAATTAAATACGTTGGAGTAGGAGGAGAAAGGGAACTAGAAGTAGAAGTAGAGTGAGAAAAGAAGAGCGATAAAAACTGCAAATGCAATTTGTGTGCGACGGCGTGGGTCACCAAATCATTCCCAGCTGCACTTGGCTGCAATTTTATTGGCCTGACCGCGACGTTGGCCAAGCCACATGTCCGTGTCCGTGTCCGGGAAAACGGCAACGTTGACAGCATTGCACGGGTTAAAACTGGGTGATGTCGCTGAATCGGTGAGTCTGGTACAGATTGCACCTGCATTTATATGTATGTATACGTAGGTATATGTATGCATATCCATTGCAGCACATCCTCGTCGTGGTCATCATCGGTGGCATCGTTGCATATTCATACGTTGCATGCAACGCTATGCAGAGAACAGCATTGTTGTATCTATCGCAGCTGATGTGGATGTGAATGTGGATGAGATGCGGGCGGATGTGGGAGCAGCTGATTTTATGTGACTGTCCATGTCAGATCGGGTCGTTTGGCCATAGCGCTTTTCTGGTTTTTATGGATGCAGCTTTGGCCAACAAAGAAAAGAAAATAAACAAAGCAACAACATTGTGAAGCTGGTCAATTGACATTTCTAATGCTCTCTTTCTTCAACAAGAAGATATTAAATGCTAAATTACTTAAAATTTTTAAAAATATGCTGATATCATAAAATAATATGATAAAAAAAGTTTAAACGACTATCTGGGGTGCCACAGAAATCTCTTTCACCTGAATTTGACGTACATTTGTATGAAATTTACGTCATTTTTCAGGTGAAAGAGATTTCTGTGGCACTCCAGTATATCTAACATTTCTATATTCTTCGTTCAAACAACCAAAAGCAGATTAAGTACCTACACTGATGACAGAAAACAGGAAGCTATGTAAATATTTAATTTGAATTCAATCAGCTAACAAAAGTGTTATTATAATTGTTATCAGTTGTAGCCTGTTTTAGCTTACACTTTTGGCAAGATTTTTCGGATGTGAATTTGTGAAACCTGCTCTAATATCCTTTCGGCATTAATTTAAAACTAATCAAATGAAATGAAAACTTAAAATAATTGCAGCGTAAACAATAATTTTAATAAAAGCTTTAAAATACAAAATGGACAAGTCTTACACCCATGTCTGAAAAATTCACTGTCTATGGGTGCATTTACACTAGTTGACCAGCTTGTCAATTTCATCTCAGTTGGCTGGAAATTGTGATGGCAACTTAGTCAACTCAGGTGTGTTGACTTGGTATAAAGCACTGCCTACTGAGATCAAATTTACAAGCTTGTCAACTAGTGTAATTGCACTCTAAAAAAGATTGAAAGCATCAGCTTATTTAAAAATTACATATTCAAATGACCTCCACAAATTTCTAGAGACTTTAATGTAATTATTTTTTAAATGTCGGACATATCATTACTCGCCAATACTTTCAATATAACAAATATCAATTATAATTCAGAAAAATTTTAAATTTTTGTATACTTTATGCGCTGTATAGTATCTGATTTTTATATTAAAAAGTTAATCTAAATTATTTCATTCAATACTAAATTTTATCACATTATTACAAATTTTTAAAGAATTGGTTGACTGGATTCAGGTTTTCCAAAAATTGTTTTTTTGGTTTGCTTTTGGATTGCTAGATACTTGCGACAGACATGACAGACATGTGCTGTCTGATAAAAGTTTAAAAAATTTAATTAATTGTTTAAAATTTAACTTTTTCTGAAGTTGAAATGATGTTTGCTAGTTGTACATGATAAGTTGCACATTGCATCGCAAAATCCACCCCTTAAGTGTCGATACATGCTGGTAGCATTCTCAGTCGACAATTCGATATACCTTGGCTCGTCACATACCCTTTTTTGGTTAGGTGGGGGGAGGCACCTGCAGGCCATAAAAAGTGCGCTCCATTTGCGAGATATCATAGCCTGTCGGTCGGTTTTGGTTGTCTCGCTGAGTGGGTTGGGGTGGTTGGGTTGGTTCGAGTGGTTCTACCGTCGTATGTCACGTTTAAAATATGCGCATTTTTGCAAATGACATTTCAGTCGCACCGCACTATCACTAATTGATATCATATGATGGAACTTATGCACAGACACCAGTTAAAAGGCACGGCCGGCCGGGCCTTAACTGTATTGGTAATCGGTACTTTACGTGTTTCGGGCCCAGTTCTCTTTGTTGTTGTTATCGCTGTTGTTGTTGCTTTCGTTGTTGTTGTTTGGTGCACACACATTGTGCGGTTTGTCGACGAGTCATGACCATCATGTCTGTCGTCTGATGTCTGTTGTCTGTTGTCCGTTGTCTGTTCGCCAACCGAGGTTTCCCACTTTGCGGTATCCAACTGTGCTTCGATCATTCATTTGTCAAGTTGTCAGCGGCGTTAGGGTCAAAAGAGTAACGGTTATCTTCTCGTATTTCAAGTCGACCATCCACAACCAATTACCCATAAATTTAACGATATTTTCAACAAAAAAAAATCACCCAAATATTCAGTTTCCCCCAAACGACTGCATGAAAACAAATGATAACAAACCATTGGCGTATACATATGTATTCTTTATGAAGCATCAATCCAATAATTGTTTTTATTTGAATGGAACTTTTAGATTTAGTTTTCTAGATCTTAGATTTTTTTATTTAGTTTTTTTTTTACCTATGCTAATATTCTTGGCTTCAATTCCTTTCCCCCTCCTTTTGTCTATAACATATACTCTACTGGCCAAAATCATAAGTACACTCTTTTTTTACTATGACAGCTATTGTAAGTCAAATCTTCAAATTAAAAAATAAATTTGGAAAGGTCATATAAATTCCGTGCAAAACTTTCCTTTACCCATTGAAAATTTCGAATTTATGTAAATGTCTGCTTTTGAAACTTTTTCCTCGAATTCTTTAAAAACATGTTTTCATGCAGAAAAATTGTTAAAAACAATTCTAAGAGTGACTGCTAAAAAAATTTTCATAAATCTTTTCTCTAATATTTTTAATAATTTTTTGAAAATTGATTAAAAGGCACTTATTTTATGAAAATGACGAATAAGTGCCTTTTAAGCAATTTTCAAAATATTATGAAAAATATTAGCGATAAGGTCTTGTGATTTTTTTTTTTTGCATTTACTCTTAGAATTGTTTGAAGAATTTTTCTGCATCAAAACATTTTTTTACAAAAATCGAGCAAAAGAGTTTCAAAAGTAGACAAGACTTGACTTACAATTGCTGTTATAGTAAAAAAAAAGAGTGTACTTATTATTTTGGCCAGTTTTGTATCTCTTTTATTTCATTTGAAGTAATATATTCTGTGGTGCTCGACTTAGAATTTCAATATACTCTGTAAAATTATCAGCAATTAAATGCTCGATTTTGTGATGGCATCTCCTAATTCATGTTCTTCCCTCTACTCTCTCCCTCTATTTATCTCTCTATTGAAGTAAATCTTAGATTCTCTGTAAATATATTTCAGCTATTAACGTCTCAATTTAGTGATACATATTTTCATCTTTACTTTGGTACTTACTTGAAGTCAATCTGAGTTTAAATAAGTTACATACACGACCAAAAGTTACTCTGTAGAGACAACAGCTACTCCTTAAGAGAGTCAATCTGAATTGCAACAAACTAAAGGATATTTTTGTTTTTTTTATTTGCATCCTTATTTTTGCATGCTCACATACTGCATATTTTAAATGATCTTCACGTTCTGCAATCAGTTGTGAATCTTTTATCAATCGCTTTGGTTTTAACTGCAATCCGTTTATCGACTTGTCATGTTTATCAAATCATTTATTGCCATATATTTTACACATTTCGATAAGAATGTCGCAATATCACAAACACACAAACGAACACACACATTGGTACTTCAACCGCCCGCATCAACATGGCTAAAAGCCGTTTAAGGCCTAAACGAGCAGACATACACAGACACAGAGACAGACACAAACAAGAGACGGCCATGTTTATGTTCTGACAGCAGCAGCAGCAAAAATGGCAACTGTAACATGGCTGGCATTAACCTCTCTGCCCTATGCCTCTCTCTTTCTCTATCTTACTCTGTCTCTGTCTGTCTTTCTGTCCTTCTCTCTTTGCTGTTGCTTGTCCGCTGACCGTGACGTTCGTTTCGCTGTCGCGAATGCGGATTTTGCTGCAGGTTGCCGGCTGCTGCCGGTTGCATGTTGCATGTTGCCGGCTGCTGGTTGCTGGTTGCACGTTGCTGTTTGTGTTGCCCCAATGGCATTTCAGATACGTGCCACAGTCGACGTCGACGTCGTCTGCTGCTTTTGCCGCTACCTGACGCTTGACTTTCTTTCTCTAATGAAATGCGGTTACAAATGCAATTTTACATTTTTCAAAAAAGCATTTTATCTGTCGACGACAGGCCCGAGCACACAGACACAGAGTAGACCCGCTAGCACGTGACATGCAACTGTATTTGTGTGTGTGTGCTCCCATTGTATGCCCCATTCACACACACACACACACACATACACATATACACATCCCCAGACTCGGAACGTCAGCTTGTTTGCACCTTGTCGAAATTAGTGTTTGTACCGAAATGAACACGATTTGTTTGACCAGCAGGTGTTGAAAATACACTGTGCACCATGGCTGAGTTTACTGTCCCGCAACCGCATACGATTTCCTCTCTCTCTCTCTCTCTTCCTTCCTCTTCTGTCATGCCTTTCTTTTGGTTCCTGTTCCTGTGTATCTTGGTGCCATGTTTTGTGTGTCACACATGGCGTATGGGTAATGTTTTTCAAATTGTTGTCCTCGTTTGCGGTCGATCGCATTGTTTTGTATTTGGACAACGATTTTGCATTGATTGCTAGTTGTGGTTGCTTTTTTCTATCGGTTTTGAATGTTTTTGCCTTACCAATAGAAATCTTGTCAGCTGCAAATTGTAAATATTAGAACAAGCATTCAAAGAAGAATTACTAAATATTATGAACAGAAAAATGAGGCTACTCAAAGCGTATCTGTACAGCTTAAATGTACTTTTGAGAATTATCTGTTTAAACTTAAGCTGCAATGTTTTCAAATCTAAAAAAAAAACTTGCAAAGTTACTTAAGAACTTACAAGTAGATAAATTGCTGCAAATACATGCTATTAAGCTTATTAAAAGTTTACCCAATATATATTTACTTAAATTTTAAAACATGCAATGCGACTGTTTCTTTCTATCGCCAATTACAGAATGCTTTATTCGTCTTTACTTATTTACAGAGTATGTTATATTCGTTAACAGAGTATGTTATGTTATTCACAGTGTATATGTTAAGAAATGTTAGGGAGATTGTTTTGATCTATGAAGATTAAAGCTATTTGATGTGTTAAGAAATGTTAAGGAGATTGATTTGATCTATGAAAATTAAAACTAATTTTCGATATTTTGCAATAGCTGAAAACTGTTAAGCAATAAAAAAAGGACCATATCTTAAGTAGATTATATCCACACCAAGGCTATACGTTTTTCCCTGCTCAGGCTCTACTTTAAGTCAATTCAGTTTAGTCTCTGCTACTAACATCACAGTTATCACAGTTGAACAACTAACAACTCATACATCAACTGCTTACAACAACAGCATCAACAGTTGACAAGTGTCTGTTGCGGTTGTTGTTGCTGTTGTTGCTGGTTTTGCCTTTGGCCAACAACTGGCAGCCAAAACGATAAAGACAGAACATTCTGACCATGCTGACAAGTGACGTCACATTTTTCGAAAGCTTCTGTCCAGTGTCGGAGGGAAAGCGTTAAAAAGAAAAGCGGGGGAAAATCTGCGGCATTGACTGGTCCGCGATGTAGTTGAAAATTTCAAGTTCGGCAGCTTAATAGAATAACGGCCACAGGCGGATAACATGTTTGGCAAATGGGCAAATTGTGGGCGTGGCAATGCCAATGCCAGACATAAATAACAATTTATGAGAAATGCCAGACGACCAGGCAAACAAATAAACATCTCGACTAAGCTTTTTTCACAATCCAAACATAAAATATTTAACTGCCGTTTGAAAAACGCTTTCGCTGCAAATTCGTCAAATTTTCGACGCTTTACCTGAAAGTTCTATATTATAGCACGTAAACTTGATTTGATAATTTAATATATTCCATTTTCATTTAACTAAAATGCCTTTATTTCGAAAGCAATTAAGCTGCAGTGCAGAATTTGCTGAGCTGCAGTCAAAATATGTCAAACTCAAATCACAAAATGCAGACAAAACTGACAAATGTGAATAAGCAGTTCAGTTCAGTTATCCGAGAGACAGACAGATAGACAGTCGGAGTGTCAGCTGTCAGAGAGAGACTGCAACAACATTTGGCTTTCAATGGCAGAAGGCCTGGCATTGAAGTTCTCAGTATTTTTGGTTTCTTCTTCGACTCCAGGCAAACTCATTAACAAGTTGGCACATAAAAGCCAAATACTGTCGAAGCAACCGCAGCAGCCGCAACTAATGGCTGACTGCCAGTTTAATAGTAGTTGCCCTGGCAGAGGAGCTCTCAATTCCTATTGCGAATAACTCCTTCCTCTTCTGCTTCTTTCGCTTCAACTTGCAGAAGAAACATCGCGGGGAAACTGTGCGAAGTTTTATTAAAAACTAACAGTCTGCGACATATGTTGGAATGACGCTTCGGCTTCGGATCTGGCTTTGGCTTTGGCTGGCAGTCGCGACTGTCAGAGCGGAAGCGCCAGACAAGGGCTGATAAATACAGACAAATTATTGTGGCAGAGGCCAAGTACAGTGGTAACTGACTAAGACTTAAAGGCGGAGGGAGAGAAAAGAAACTATCACACTTAAGCAACAGAGTAAAACAAGAAGTAAAAAAAAAAGGAAAGATAAAGACAAGGAAGCAAAGAGAAAAGATAGAGAAAGAGAAAACGGGAGAGAGTGAAAGATAGATGAAGTAAGTGAGAGAAAGAAACAGAGAATAAGAGATAACGTAATATCAGACTGAGAATTAGAGAAATTCTAATATCAAACTATGAAAAAGATCGATAACAGATAAGTAATAGGGCAAATTATATTGAGAGAGCAAAGTATGGTGAAAGAAAGATGGAGGGAAATGGAGGGAGATAAAAAAGGAAAAATAAAACTAAAATATATAGAGGAAATGTAATATATAGAAGAAAAGAAACACGAAAAAAGAAAATTTTGAGGATATAAATTGTCAATATTAATCCACGAAAATAAAAGAAGTCTCATAATACAATGTATAAATTTGTTGTTAATTGAATGAATGCACTTCATGAAAACTTAAAGAAATCTTCTAAGCGACAGTTATTTTCGCGGCCTCTGAACAGGAATAGCGAAATTCAAAGAAATCTTTTAAGCAACCGTTATTTTGAAAACAGAATGAAATTTAATTAAATTACATTTTTAAGCGACTCATGCTATATTTGCGGCCTCTTAACAGAAAGAGACAACACTCATGCAACATAATCGTATTTTTTAAGGACAAACCAAACAAAAATCTTTAAATTTAATATTTATGGATATAGTTCTTTCCAACATATTACTATAGTTAATGTTCACTGTAAAACTGTTTCAAAAGCAACAACCGCGAAAATTATGGCCCACATGTGCCGTGTCAGTTCAAATGCTAAATGAGAGGAGGGAATTTCTTAGGTTCTTGCAACTGAAGCCAGACGTCACAGGCAGCCAGGAAGTTAAGTTCCTGTAACATTTTTTCACGCTAGTTTAATTTTTCTGGTTGGTGGTTGGTTTGAGCAGTAACTGTCTTCCTTTTATTCTCTGCCTTCCTCTGATTCCTTTTTATAGTTTTAAGCAACACAAACTCTATTTTCGGGACCGCAAGTACACTGACCCTTTGGACAGCTGCAGCCATGAACAAGAGTAGTTGTATAGGGAAAGACTATGATCTTCCAGATACCGCCAAGTTCCAAGGTCTCAAAGTGATAGCCATCATGGAGTAGAGCACGACTTTGTCTCATGCCATAATAGGGTAAAATGGGCATCGTACAGACATCGAAGCAGTTCACATAGAACTGAATACAACTGACAGCCGGGGCCAGAGTGTAGACACTCGTGATGCTCTCATCGAAGAGATGCACTGCATCGAATGCCAGCGTCTCCATGCAATAGATCTTTTGTGCCTCCAAAATCGTATTGAAGCTCTTCAATGTGACCACACCCGATGGACTGCTGCTGAAGAACAAATGGATCACATTGTCCGTCACGAGAATGGGACTCGCAAATGGCGGAGCATTCTCCTCCTTGGCAACGACATATTTCACATTGCCCATCTTCAGTTCGTTCAGGCTGCGCTCAAAGTTCGGATGCGTCGCCACATGGGGCTTCACCTGGCGAAAGCGACTCCTGACCCGCTCCACGAAATCATCCCTCACCGATTGCTGCACGGCCACGCAGGCGAAGGGGAAGGGCTCGAAGGGCTCGTGCATCCGCTCGGCCAGATAATGTGCCGCCAGATTGAGATCGCCGTTCTCAAACACGAACATGAATCGCGCATGTGCCCATAACTTACTCGCCGTATTGTGTGAACTCTGTGGAGAGAGTCCACTTACCTTTTGAACTTCTTTGATCATATTCACATATCTCTTACTTACCAGATCAAATTTGGGCTTATCACATCGCGGATGATGCACTAGATCGGATGTTAAAAAGTTCTCAGGTATTTGACACATTATAAAATCAATTATACAATTTGGAGCAGAACTTAATATATAATAATAACACAAAACTATTTTCAGATTTGAAAGATTAGATTTACAAAGATTCCTTTGCGTAGAGTTTTGACTCCAATGCTGATTTTGTAAATCTAGCTGTACTGAAATCATCGGGAATATAATGCTATTCTTCCTTGTTTAATTCAGTTATCATTACACAGAAAAAAAAATCCGGGATATTTAGCCCGGATTCAATCCGAAACGATGTCAGAAGTGGGGTAATCTCGGATTTGCTTAAACCAAGTATGAAAAGCTTGATTTTTTCAATCCCGAATTCAATCCTGAAATTCTTAAATTCAAGCTAAAAAAAACAATGTTTTTTGTTACGTTTACTTTTTTTAAATTTTTTTTTTTAAGATTTTTTTTTAAACTTTTTTTTTATTTTTTTAATTTTTTTTTTTTTTTTATTTTCCAATTTTTAAACTTTTTTTTAAGTTTATTTTTTATTTTTTTTAACATTTTTTATTTAAATTTTTTTATTAATTTTTTATTTATTGTTTTTTTATTTTAAGCATTTTTTTTTGAATGAAGAGAATGTTTGAATGCAATTGAATCGAACCCAGGCTTTTTTTCAAACAGGTCGGCGACTCTAACCACTGAGCCACCGAACCAATTGAAATGAGAGAGGCCGAGAGAGAATCAAGTAATTTGGGCTTATTTTCCCATTTTAATCCCGATACAGGCTTGATTGTTCAGTTTAATCCTGGAAACATACTTAAAAAATGCAGGCTTAAATTAAGTATTTTAGGCTTGATTTTAGAACGGCATTTTTTTTTCTGTGTAATAATTTACTAAAGTTATTGTTATAAAGAATACCAAATTATGATGTCATCAGAACATATATGTGAATAAATAAATTAATATATACGAGCCTAAACCACTAATAATTCGTACACCCTTCAGTAAAAAAAATATATTTGGAAAGGTCGTTTAAATTCCAATTTAATGTTGCAAAAATTTCTTTAACCCATCAAGTACCCATTGAAAAATTCAAATTTTTGTAAAAGTCTAATTTTTCAACCTTTTTTTCTCGTTTTTTTTTTAAATATTTTCTGATACAAAAAAATCTTGAAACAATTCTAAGAGTGACTGCAAAAAAATGTTCAAAAATATTTTTGCTAGTATTTTTTATAATTTTTCGATAATGCACTTAAAACAGTGAGTTGCAAATAGGCGATTATAAATCCCTATTCCTGATACAATACCATAGTTGCCAAGCCATTGCTGCCTTCTTATGCCATTTTTTATTTTCTTCTTTCAATTTACTGTAGATAGAGAGATTTTGTGATAAAATTGCTGTTATAAATCTGAAATATAATATTTTCGACACATTGTCCTTTTAAAAAAGAAGAGTTTTATTTAAGATTAAAAAGTAAAGAGCATTAAGCTTAAATATAAAAACATTGCAGACTCCTAGCTGTAGATAGCTAAGCAATAGTCCGTTCGTTTGACTCAAAGATATACCACATTGTTGTTTTCATAAACCATAACAAACAAGCAACTATATGAGGCAGATATGTATTGTATGTAATTTCCACAGTATACTCAGAGGCGCATAAACAAGACACAAGACACAGAACAAACTCCCTTGCCCACAAGGCACACAAATCAAGCGAAGCGACCCGCCAAGTGGAAAGCAAGGAAAACATTTCGTCTTTCCCGGCGCTGTTCTGATAAGAAAGTGTCTCAGGCTTACAAGGCAGCAACAACAACAACAACAATAATAACAACAACAATAATAACCATCCTGGCAAAGATGGAGACAAGACAATGCTAATGCCATTTGCTCAAGTGCCATCAACTGGAGTGTTATATAAAGTCTAAACAAAGGTAATAAATAAGTTTTTTAGGGCGCCCCAGTGGTGAGATCCAAGTAGGCGTTGTGTGTAAAGTGGGTGTGTCACTTCTTAGCTCTTAAGCCCGTAAAGCGACCAGACTTGATGACCTCAGGCAAGCGAAGCCTCAGGACTGAAACAGAAGCTCATCTAAGTTGAGCCACATTTGCGACCACACATGGCAAAATAAAATTAAATACTACCACTAGAATTGCCGCCACAAAATGTACATGTAAATTGATATAAATAAATTATTGTTACCTGCTTGAAATCACAGTCATTTGCCAACGATTTGCGGTTGTTTTGCTTCTGATTGAAATCATGCTGCACAGATAATGGAAAACACAATGGAAATCATTTACAATAATTATACGGAAAATCAATTTTAATATAGTTACAGTTAAATTTATAGAAATATGTTAAATGATAACATATTTGGCAGCAATGCTAAGCTGACGCTGTTAATGTTACGGAAAGGCCGTGCTGTAGTTATAGAAGATGACATAATAGTCTTATTAACAGTGCAGAAGATTTTAAGGTCATTAACATAAAAGTTTCAAAAATAACAGTTAGCTTGCGAGTGTCTATTTAACATAAGTGCAATGTTAGTGAAATCTCGCGATTATGTATGTTAAATCTTCTAGCAGATAATTTATAAAAAACTTTAAAAATATTAAAAATCTTTTAGAATAATAGATAAAATGTTTAGTTAATTCAAAGTAATTTAGAGAAAGTTTTGAGTAAGAAAACTTTAAATTTATACACGCTTAACGACTTAAAATTATTTGAAAATGTTAGTCAAGTATTTAATCTTTTCTTTGAGTTTAACTAGTAAAAGTACTTAACAAATATAATTAAACAACAGCACATCATATGCAGTTAGCAATTACATTTTAAGCATTTGCAGCAGGTGAATTTATGCCAATGTATATAACTGCTATATTCAGATTACCCAAACTGTTGGCAACAATTGTCAACTCGTGAGTAAAACATTTCAATTTGATAACAGACACTGACAAAAATTAACTAAAAGAGCAGTCAAACTGTTTCAACTATTGCATTCAATTATTCATTTTGCATGCAATTTGAAATTAGAATTTGAAATTAGAATTTGAATTTCACTCATGCAACATTTTAATTAAATTTCTGACCATGAGCACACACACGCACACATGCACACAGTTGTCGCATAAAGCCGCAAAAATTACGTATACGCAATGTATTAAATTAAAAAAGTTGACGGCGCGAAAAGTTTTGAGTGAGTTCGTTTCGGTCAGTTAGTTTTAGCCATTTATGTATGAGTAGATAGTTTTTTTTTTTTAATTGAATTTTTGAGTGTGTATGTAATTTGCTAAACTGCTATCGGGTAAAAGTGACAAACTGACGAGTGTCACTGTCACGGTGACTGGTAACTGGTAACTGTAATTTTTCTCACATTGCCAGTGAAAGCGTCAAATGTAGTTCATATTTAATTGTCGGCAACTTTTCAATGCCATTTGGATCAACTGTAATAACATCGTGTAAGTACTGACTAACTACCTCTCTCCCTTTCCTTCTCCCTCTCCCTGTCCCTGTCCCTTTCCCACATGCAGCCTACCATTGCAGACGGCATTTGAAAGATATACGAAGGCACTTATCGGGCAAATTGTGTTCGCATTCGACTATGCGAAAGGCAAATAAAATATGAAAATGGCTGGTGCCAAGCGTTAAACGCAATGAAAATTGCATGCGTGTGAGAGTCTTTGTGTGTGTGTGAGAATCTGTGTGTGTGTGTATGTAGCTGAAACACCAAACGGAGGCAATGGGCGTGGCGAGCGCCGGAAGTGCAAATAACTGTTGCCAAACATTTTCGAGTCGAAAAATGTGCGCATTGCATACATTTCAGCAGGGGGTAAGGCATGAACATGGAATGGGTAAAGTGGGAAGGGGTAACAGGGTAAAGAATAACCGAGGAGGAGGGAGACATGATGCCTCTGGTGCCTCTCAAGCTCTATCGTCGTCGTCGTCGACGTTGTTCGGTGGGTTCAACATGCCGCTTGTTCCAATGCATGCAAACAAGATTTAACGATAAAATTTTAATTAGTGCATAAATGGGCGCTTGATTGTGTGGGCGTGGCCTGGCATAGCATAAGACACACACACACACACACTCGTAAACACACATGCATATTGCGGCTTTGGTGCATTTTGGTTTTATTTGTTTTCGCTTGCAGGCAACACCAAACGCAGAGACGTAGTTTGGCATGGGTTGAGGGGGGGAACCAACATCGGGGATGTGCATGAAATTAAGCAATTTTCAGTGGCACACTGAATGGACGTGCTATTGTATGAGTGTGTGTGTGTGTATGTTTGTGTCTGAGTACAATATTTGGCACCAAAACCATTTGGATTCAATGCGTTCTTGGTTTAAGACTCCTCCGATAAGCGATTTACGAAATCCGAGTGCTATGTGAGACTATCAGCAGCTGAGAGCGATGCACTTTTGGAATACAGCTTAAATTTATTATATATCGAGCACTCAACGATCTGAAACATGCAACCTTCGACAATATCTTGAACTTTTCGTAAATGTTTCTAAGAAGAGTTAAGTGATGAAAAATTACAGAACTACAATGAATTAGACTTAAATACAACAGATATATATAATAGTGCACTAGAATAAGTATACCTATACAGACTTTTATATAACTGTTATGTTATGTTTTCTGTGTTTCAAAATATATTTTAGCTTAAAAACTTATACTATTTATTGAGAAAAATTAAACTATCCAAATTGTTTTTAGTCTAAGTAATTTGTTAACTAATGCTAAATTTCGTAGCATTACAGTTACATTTCCTAAAATACAGTGTTGCCCTCAACAGAAACTATTCAGATATTTATTTCAAAAGATTTTTTTCACTTTACTGCCAAAAGCCATGAAAAGACGTGGTGAAATGTGCGCAGCAAAATGTTTGCATATTTGCGTTTATATTAGAAATCACACACTCACACACCAGACACACACACATATAGACACATACACCTGGCAAGGTTACTATTTCATGCATGATTCTATGGGTGCTTTGGGTGTGAATACCGTTGACTGCTTTGCGCCGCCGGTCTTGGGTAAAAATGCTTGTAGTAAAAGTATCTACAAGTACGACTTTATACACATACATACATACAAATACAACATCCAGCATGCGATGGAACACAACAGCTCGACAGGTACTAACTTTATTCAATATTGTTGCATTTTTTGCCTGCCTTTCGTACATACCATGTAATCTTAAGGGTCGAGGAAAAGGGTATAATGAGGCAACGAAAATCAGCTATTTAAATTGCCAAGTTTTAAGTCAGGGATTAAAACCGTAACCTTAACCGTAACCGTTAACCGGTACTAACCGCTTTTTTTAATATACCAAGCCCAAAAACATAAATTATTGCAAACAAAATAACCGTTAAGATACCGATTCATGCATTATGGTTAACGGTTAAGGTGTAAAATAAATTTAGTTTTTACTTTTGCATTAATTTAATTTTTACATATGTATATTGATCTTAATTTTTCAAATGTTTGAATATTTGTTTTAAAATTTACATGTTAACATTTTGTAAAATTGTTTTGTAACCCGAAGTAATACGAGTATTTCGAAACAAAATCATACAAAAAATGGGTAACTGTTACGTAACCAATGTATAATAATTTTGATTAGCCGATTACCGAAAGCCTAAATGCAATCATAACCGTAAATGGTCTGAAGCAATCGAATTATTTTCACTCATATATAGGCAGCTTTAAAATGTACAAATTGTAATGACGTACAAATTCAGTATCTGTTTTAGAATTTCTTTAACAGAACTTTAAAGATATATCGTCTCTTAAGGTTTAAAATCTAAAAGTATTTCTGTAAAAATCATTGTCGATGCTGAACGTTTCATAACAGAGCTTCACAATACGTATTACATATCTTTTATTTGCTGACAGGGTATCTTCTAGCTGATTTGCCTTCGTCAAAGTCTTGTTTTCTTGACTTTCGTCTTTTGCTGGATGTCTACTTTTATTTATTTTAATTTTCTCTTCTCGTTTTTTTACAGCTCACCTCGATTGCTGCTCGACATGCACTTTGCATACATTTTGCTTTTACGATCTGATGCTGTGTTTAAATATTTAGTAGATAGTAAACTATGTCTGTCTACTAGTTTGTGTATGTATGTGTATGTATCTGTGTGTGGGTGTGTTGGTGTGGTTGTGTATTGCGTGTCTATTGAAATATTTATTAAAATAAGCAAAGGTACGCAAGCATGTGGAAAAGGTTAGCAGTCAAATTGAGTCAAATATCCAATATTTCTTATGACTCTTGATAAAATTTAATTATATTAGGTAATCTAAGCATATAACAAGTATCAAATAAATGCCATATTTGTGGAAAATCTCAATAGAAACAGAAATTCACAACTGCACATCTAGACACGAAAATTGTTGAAATCGAATATTTTGCACTTGATTTCGTTTTGTGATTTTGATTGTGATTTTCATTTTGATTCTGATGTTGAGTTTGGGCTTAAAACGCTAAATTTGTGTTTTAATTAAAATATGCAAATACGGCAAATCGTACAAAATACACAAATTAGAGGGCTGGCTGCAAAAACCAGTCAAAATATTTCACACATTTACCAAAAACATTTTGCCAATAAATGCAGTTGGCCAACAACCCCACAGGGCGCAACAATTACAACAACTGTGTGTGTGTGTGTGTTTGTGTGTATATGTGTGTGTGCTCGCGAGATTGGTGCACAAATTTGAAAATGGCTCGCATTAGGCTGAAAACGTGTGAGCCTCGAAACAATTTAGTTTATTTGCGTCTAATTGCAAACAACAGGCTGAAATTTAGTGACCTCAGTCCAGCAGCACCGACCACCACCGACAACCGACAAGTTCCCCCTAATTCCCCCTTGTGTTGAGAGCTTTGGAGTGAAAGTGCTAAATGGTTTTAAGCCACACGGTTTCATATGCTTTTAAAGCTATCAAAAGTAAACTGGCAAGTCAATTTGCTGGATTTTGAGCTGATAATAATTAATATCTTGTGAGAAATTTGGTTTCACGAAAGCATATTTGAGCTTTAAAAAGTATGCTTTTAAAACACAGTTTTCTAATACATATTCGTTTAATCTTATTAAAATAACACTTCTTTACTCACTGTACCTTAAACGTTGGAATATTATATTGGCTTTTTTTAGAAACTTTAATAATGGTAAATTAAAGCCTCTGTGTGCTTGGAAAGCTGAATCTATATTTCAGATTCTATTTATTAAATTAATGTCAGGCTTTAAGAATTGTGCTCGTACCTAAAGCTTTGGAATTTCTACTGCTTTAATGATATTAAAATGCCTACTGCCAATTTGCAAAACTTGAAGTCAAAAATTTTATTATCTTTTCATTTTTATTTCTTTCATTTTATCATAAATTGACTTTAACGCCAGTAAACAATTGATATATTTTTGCTGCATTTTCGGCATGGTCAAATTGACGTTTTGAATGTAATTTTATATGTCTTAAAACTTTAATATTTTTCCGCAGCTCATTTATGCAATGCAAATATGAGGAAATGTTCAACTTATATTTATATTTTACAGATAAACATTTCGTTGTTGAATAACTCGATAGTTTGAGCAAGCTTTGCAGCATTTTGTTGGTCGTATTCCTTTTATTTCCTTTTGAATGTCTACTTAGTTATTATGCATGCTTCAGTGGCATGCAACATTTGAGCTTAACTTTGTACAGCGCCTACATTGCAACAAAAACAACAATAGCAACAACTTCATCATCATCGTATACAATAAATCGCCAAGATGTCCATTCTTATTTATTTTCGCATTTCAAGTGTTTAGTTTTCGCTTGAGAAAATCGCCATTTTCTTCAACTTTATTTGGGGAGAAAAAAGCAAGACAAGAAAAAAGAAAGGAAAATAAAAGAAACTATGGAACTGCAGGCAAGATGGTTAGTGTTAGGGTTCGGGTTCGGGCTTGAGTTAGGAGAAGCATGTGCACAACCAGTCGAACTGTTAAGCAGGAAAGACACTAAGTTAAGGCCAAAACACAAAGTGAGAGGCAGTCAGAAGCACGAGCAGATGAAGGGAATTCAACTCTGTCATTGCCATTTCAATTTCCGTTTGAATTTTGCACTTCATTTCGCAAGTTCGCAATTTTCATGTGATTTTTTCTTTTTACAAAATAAAAAAGAATGTATAAAAAAGCAAAGAATTGGCAACAAAATGTAAGAACTAAAGCAGGACAAAACAAGTTTGCCCAAGTGCTAGATGAAAACAGAAAGAGGCAATGCAAATAGTCAAGTGTAAAAAAACAAAACTGACTATAAACAATTTTAGGGAATTGATGTAGACGTAATACCCTAAGAAATGACAAATGGACAATATAATCAAAAAAACAATACAGTCGAAAAGGTTCAAGCTATGGAGATTTTCGGCTTATTTTTCTTAAGTTTATTAATTTTACTGCCACTTATTTGGCTTGAGTTAGAGAGAGACTCGAGGTATAGAAGCTCGAATTATGGAAGTTCAACTGTATTTATAAATACAACAAGTGAATTTTGGAATATTTGTTGAAGATTTCTTTCACAGAAAATTATTGGAAAATTCAAATTGAGTAACACAATTGGTGACAAAATTATTATACCCTTAGAAGAGCAGTAAGAGAGCAATACAAGCGTAAACTGAAACGAAAGGAAAGAAGAGATGACAATAAATTGTCACTTGGTGCCTGCTTCAATCTGCTTCTTCTTTAGCGCCTTCTTCGTTCGTTTCTTCTGTTTTTGATTTGCCCTTTTCGCCTTCGTTTCAGTATCGGGAATTCGGTATTGGGATGCTGCTCTAAAAAATGTAAACACGAGCGCAATGATAATGATGGAAAATCATGGCCGAGCTGGAAGACAATTGCACGTAGCATTCGGCTGTCACGCCTCCGAAGAGCGCAGCCCCCGCACGTGCCGCCCCCCTCTGTGATGCCTCCCCTCCTCACTCCTCCCCATTAGATACTCCCTGCTGCTGCTAGCTCGCTGTTTATTTGTTTGACAAATAACGAGCGCCATAATGAAGGAGGTGCAAATGATGTTGGCATTGTTTATTCGACTGCGAAATGTAATAGGCGCGCGGTGTCACGGGCCCGACTTGCTTTTTATGGCTGATTTGACAGGAAACGGAAACGCGAAATTGCAAAAGCGCAATAAAGTGTAGCATAAACAAAGGCCGCGCCCTGAATACACAACATCACACAACAAACACACACACACACACAGAGACAGCAGACAACAGACAACAGACAATAAACAATAGACAACTGTGGAAGAGGCAACTAAAATGATTCAAGTACTCGTTACTCGTTACCGTTGCACAGCACTTGAAAATAAATTTGTTTCCACAATACCCGCATTTTGTTTTATATACAATATGATTGCTGTTGTTTTTTGTTTGCTGTTGCTGTTTTGAACCATATGATTATCTTGTAGGCAGCAAACAGATTGTTTTTTTTGTATTTATTTTTATCTACAATTTTATATTCAATTCTCGCCGGGAATCTGCTCTCATTTTTATGTGGTTTTTTGGTTTCAGCTTATATTACTCTGGCTTAGAATGGAAACCATTAGCTTTTGATTCTACTATAGTCATATCTTTAGTTTGCATATAAAAATAATAAAGGTTTTATTAATAATCTAATATATTTTAAGACCCAATTTTAATTTCAATAAATATTGTTTATCTATTTGTATATACATAAGAAACCAAAGCAGACATTTTTAAGCCAATAAGGCTTATATATTTTTTTAATTAGTATCTTAGATAATGCATTTCAGTGGAAAATAGTACTGGCGCCATCTAGCGGCTACATAGTTATGATAGCTTTTTAAAACACCGCCTTAGGCTTTAGCATACGATTTTTATAATTTAAACAAATATTTCATAACGATGAGATAATCCAAAATTGTAGTGGAAAATAGTACTGGCGCCATCTAGCGGTTACTGTGTTAGGATATACTTCTTAGAGCTTATCAAACTGTAAACAGGGCAACTCGTAGTCAAGCACAAACGTTATAATTTACTTCAAGCTACAGTGTTGCATTTCAACTTTAAACCTCTCACCTAAACATGAATATCAAGGTGACAGCTCTTTGAGAATATTCTCATCGTTATTTGATTTTCACCTGTACGCATTCTAATGCGAATAAGAGCATAGAGAACAACAAACGTGTCTATCAACATATGTGAATCACATTAAGCATTCTGCGATGTCTGCAGATAAAACATGGCCAAAGAAGTGGGCAAAAAATAGTATACGGTAAATGTAAAAGCTTTGCAATGCAAAGCGAAACAAATGCGATGTCGAGTGACGCACGCATTTTTCTTTCAGGCTGACTGCATATTTATGAGTTTCGTGCGCCTTATAAATAAGGCAAGTGTGTCAACAATGCATTCCACAGACTGCACTTTAGGTGGCTGAACTCACCTTAAGTGGAATCCAAGTGAAATCTTCTAATGGAATGTGAAAAAACTAGAAAATTCCTTTGTCATGGTACCAATAATTGCATACCCTAAAGAAGAGAACAGCATATGTATAAAACTATTAAAATTATCCCCAATAACAAACGTTATTTGTGTTAAGCTGCCTGTCACTACAGAGCTTGCTCTGTCATTAACATTACCCATAATAACACACGTTATTTATGTTAATCTGCTGTCACTACATAGCTCGCAATGTTATTAATATTAACATTAACATTGGCATGACTGTTATCTTAAATTGTATCCTTAGCATCACTTTCTAACGACTGACTTACCCTTTAAAAAGAATATTTCTAAAATATGTGGTCTTCAATTTTAACATGAGGCTGATAACATATTTCTTACTAACATACGAGTACGTCCGATATGTTAAAATACTCCTTCTAAAATTAACAGTCACAGCAACGCTTTTATCAAAGAATTGTATTCTCGGCATTATACTGTTTCATCAAATGAATTTAACTTAAAATAATGAAATTGTTGATGCTAACCATGCATTATCTAATTTTACAAAATAATAATAGAACACAGAATAGAATAATAGAATACAGAATACTAGTACAACCAAGACATAGTACCAACCCGTATAGTTGGTATTCATTTAAAATTTAATAAAAAAAATTAAAAGCCTTTGAGAAATACCGATCTGAAAATAGGCTGCAAAAATATTGCAATGTTAACGCACATGCTTTTCGAAAGCAACAGCTGCTAGGTTTAACATTGGTCTGTTATATAAAATTGTTGGTACTGAACTTTACAGTTTTAAGTTTTTTTAAGATGTTAACACAAAAAAAAATAGTAATATTAATACTTTGATAAAATGAAAAGATATTAGATTTTTCGGATTTCGCCCCATAGTGCCATGGCACAGATTTATGAACATTTCCACCACTAACAGAAAAATGTCAAACGAATGTTAAACAGATGTCATCAGAAAATTTGTGCTGTCATTAACATAACAGTGAGACAATTATTAACAATGTTCTAAATAGCATACGTTTACTTAATAAGTACATTTCATAACCTAACATACTTTTTCTTGTTAACCGCCTGTTGATTAACAGTGAGACTTTAACATGCATAATTCAAAAATGTTATTCTCCCATTATTATCAACTCTGTTGCAAATTCGATGAAAAGTGAAGTATATTCTCATTTTGTAGGGCATGCACATAACGCATTTGATGCTTCTGCAGAAATATGCAGAAAATAAACAACACAAAATGGAAAAAAAAACTGAAAATGTAACCATTATTTGAGTATGACATTTGCGTGAAGGAGCAACAGTTGGCTCTGGGGTGCAGTCAGGCATGGGAACTGCTTTATCGACGCTATGTTGGGTTGCCAAGCAACCATAACCGTAATCGGAACGGTAACCAAGCGCCCAGAGACAATAACAAAACAACAGCAAAAAAAGGAGAAAATACAGAAAACAGCAGACGAAGCTAAGTTCTCTGCCAAGAAAGAAAAGAAATGGTAAGAAATGCAGCTGGAAAATAGCTAAGATATTCGAGATACTTGAGATAGTTGTGTTACTTAAGTTACATGATACGCACAGATACTTTCACGTGGCAAAACGGACTCGGCCAGCTCGCGGCATGTGGCCAGTGGCGGGGGCATGCAACAGCAGCGCAAGGCGCCAGCGCCGGCAACACTCGAGGATTTCATCATCAAGCGGGACTACACGGGAGCCAGAGCCTTTCTTGAGGTAAGTTATATACTCCGTTGGCACTAGTACTATTTCAGTCAAATACAAGAAGCCAAGAGATTGTCTTGACCAAAAAAATTAACATATGTACCTGTTTTTAATTTTGAAAATCAAATAAACTCAATGGATCAAAATATTTCATATTTATAGCTAGTTTTACTCACCAGGTATAACTAGAGTAGAAAATGAAAATACCAAGAGCAGCATTTCAATTAACAGAAAAATATGTAATATGTGAATTAAAATATGATGACATGATACGAACTGCATATTTGACAACTGAGTTTTCTCTATTGTATTGTCTGCTTTTATATTTATTTCATACACATACATAGATGGTATGTATTATTATAATTATTTATAATAATACATCCAAAGAGAGCACTAAACTGTTGATAAACCCTTTTTTAATAAAAACACAATTGCATTAATTTTTATCATGCACAAGATTATTCAATTGAATTAAACAGGGATCGCAAAAAAAAGTTATGAGTCTGAAAAAAATCTAACATTAAAAAAAATGACAGGGAAATTGCACATACGATATTTTTGGATGGACTATCCAGGAACAGGATACATTTTTATTTCCAATTTTTGTGTTTTAAGTTATTTTTATCTACTAAGTATTAACTTCTTTTTTTTTAATTTTTATAGTAAAAATTTAGCATGGAAATTATTTTTGAATTTTTTTTATAAAAATTGCAAATAAAAAATAAATTGATAAGTAGTAGAGCTCATTTCATAAATCAGCATTTATATTTGAACTACACTTTATTACCTTATCATTGATGTATTATATATACTTCCAAACATAATAACTTCGTGAAAAGATATTTCAAGAATTATAAAGCTTAACGAAAAAAGCCTCACATTAATGCACATCATCCAAAACAGAAGGCTCGCGATGTTTGCCATGTCATAGTTTATATTTGTTTATAACTTTTAATCATAATGTAAATTTTTGTCATAATTTTTACATATACAGTGGGAGACAAAGAGATCCGGACACCATAAAAGAGCCGGTTTTTGGAGTTTTTTAAAGGGTTAATTTATTCGACCATAGGCAAAACGTACGTGGCCTAGGGACCGTTTGAATGATACAAAACTTTCCTTAACCCATTGCTCCTTAAGTAGTTTTTGTATGAATAGGAGGAACATGGGGTTTAAATAGTAATTTTTAACTATTTTCAAAAAATCATAAACAATACTAGAGAAGATATTTTTGAATGTTTTTTTTTACTGTAGTTCAACTTAATTGCAATCCAGACATAAAAGAAAATTTAGAAAATAGTTATTTTTCTTGGTTATTGATACATGTTGTCGTACGACATTCAAACTACATTTTTCTAAAATTCAGTACGCCACTGACGAGCCGGAGGATGAGGAGGGAAAGGCGCTGGACAATGAACAGCAGCAGCGACAAATCGATCAATGGATTGCCTACTGCAATTTCCACTTGGGCGACTACCAACAGGCTTTGAATCAATACCAGGACATCAAACGGCGCCAGGAGGCAGTCGAGCCAAATCTGATACTCAATGTGGCCGTTTGCATGTTCTACTTGGGCCTCTACGAGGAGGCAAAGCAGCTCATCGAGAGCACGGCAAATAGTCCGCTAAAGCAGCGGCTGCTCTTTCACCTCGCCCACAAACTGGGCGATGATCAACAGTGGGCTGAATTGCTGGAGGAACTGCTGAATGCCCCGAGCGTGGAGCAGCAATTGAGTTTAGCGTCGATGCATTATATGCGCGCCCATTATCAGGAGGCAATTGATGTGTACAAGCGTGTGCTGGTCGACAACAAGGATTTTATGGCCATCAATGTGTATTTGGCGTTGTGCTTCTACAAGCTGGACTACTACGACATGTCCCAGGAGGTGCTCGAGGTGTATCTCGGCCAACATGGCGACAGCACCATTGCCATCAATCTGAAGGCCTGCAATCGCTTTCGACTTTTCAGCGGACGCGTCGCCGAGCAGGAGATTAAAAACATTTCCGACAACGATACTTTTGGAGCGGATTTGATTCGTCACAATCTGGTCGTATTTCGCAATGGCGAAGGGGCTCTCAGGGTGCTGCCAAGCCTGCTCAATATTGTGCCCGAGGCGCGCTTAAATCTGGCCATCTACTATCTGAAGCAGGGCGAAATTCAGGAAGCACATGCTCTGATGAAGGAGCTGCAACCCACGTCCCCACATGAATACATACTCAAGGGCGTGGTTCATGCGGCACTGGGACAACAACTCGGATCGGTAAGACTCTGGGAATCTTCTCACTTTTAAAATATATATGTCTTATATCAATATATCAATATTAACAGATTAACAGACAACTCAGACCAACATTTATTCGTACACACTTTTTTTTTATTTTAACAGCAGTAAAAAAAAATATGTTTGGAAAGGTCGTTTAAATTCCGTCTGAATGATGCAAAACTTTCCTCAACCCATTAAGTACCCATTGAAAATTTTGAATTTAAAAAAAGTAAATTTTAAAACTTTTTTCCTTAATTTTTAAAAAATATTTTGATGCAAAAAAATTCTTTAACTAATTCTAAGACTGCAAAAAAATCAAAAATCTTTTTGCTAGTATTTTTTAATAATGTTATGAAAATTGCAAAAAAGACACTTTTTGTGTGAAAAGTTGGAAAAGGGATTAAAATCGTAATTTTTAGGATTTTCGAAAAATTCTATATATTTTTGGAAAATTTTTTTTGCAGTCACTATAAGAGTTGTTGGAAGAATTTTTCTGCATCAAAATATTTTGTGGAAAAAATCGAGAAAAAAAGTTGAAAAATTTAGTTTTTTTTAAAATTCAAAATTTTCGATGAGTACTTAATGGGTTAAAGAAATTTATACATCATTAGAACGGGATTTAATTGAATAAAAGATTAATATAAGAAACCCGCATCAAAACATCTTTATCATAAGCAAATTTAACATATTTATTCTGTATGAAGACATTAGTGGTTCACTGTATCAACAACTCAATTTTTGTTTGAACGACTTCATTATTTGGATTTAAAACTCGATCCATAATTTAGATTTACATCACTATATTTAACATTATCATTATTGATTATTTTTGAAAAATTAACCATGAATTAAATAAACTCAAAAATAAGTTTTAAAAGCAAGCTTTGAAGCGATGATTTTTTAGGTAATCGTGTATTTTAGATTTATAATTACGTTTTCTTTCAAAAATTAATTTATGGAAAAACTCGATATAAAACTCGGTAATTCGGCATTATTTGCAGATAGATTGCCAACTCGAATTTCGAAAGATTTTTGAGCTTGATCTCTATCAAATGAAATAAAAACTGAATCTATAGATATTTAAAAATATAAAATTTTATATTTGAAATTTATTCAAAATCAACTCTTAACCTAACTTACTTGCAGAAGGAGCACATAAAGACGGCCCAGCAGAATCTTCATCTGGTGGGCAGCTCGGCCACCGAATGCGACACAATCCCAGGACGTCAGAGCATGGCTTCGGCCTTCTTCCTCTACGAACAGTTCGAGGAGGTGCTCGTGTACATGAACTCCATCCGGAGTTACTTTGTGAATGACGATGTCTTTAACTACAATTTTGCCCAGGCCAAGTGTGCCACGGGATACTACAAGGAGGCCGAGGAGCTGCTGATGCAGATTGGGGATGTGGATATTAAAAATCAGCATACCTACTGCATGATTCTGGCCAAGTGTCACATACACTCCGCCCACCCGGAGTTGGCCTGGAATGTGTTCATCACCAGGGATACAAATGCCGAGGCCTTTCTGCTGCTTCAGCTAATTGCCAACGAGTGCTACAAGTGCGAGGAGTTCTGGGTGGCTGCCAAGGCATTCGATATGCTCGAGAAGTGAGTATATTCACATCAAAAACCGTTTGAATCAGGGAATTAAAATGGGAATCTTTGTTCGACACAGACTCGACCCCAGTCCAGAGAACTGGGAGGGAAAACGTGGCGCCTGTGCGGGAGTTTTGTTTGCCTTGGCTACGAAGGCGCATCGTGGACGTCCAGGTGGTGGAATCTCCGAGGTCATCGGACTGTTGCGTGAATCCTCAAACTCACAGGCCGAGTCCATGATTAAGACGATTCGGAAGCACATAAGTAGTTTCAAGTGAATGCATTAGCAAATCAAAGCATGTATCAATACATAATACTCGTATATCTTGTCAGTTTCCTTTTCAAGTATTTTCGACTAATTAATTCAATAGAAATTTGTCAAAACTTTGGCTTCATTTTGTTGCCAGCCACTGGCACTTAATAAATCTGGCATAATAATTTTCAAACACTAATTGATAATTAATGAAATAAAATGCCATCTTCTGTTAATTTAGCTGTGTTCAATTTAATTCCCCAGTGAGGCAATTATGTCTCAAATGTTGCCATCTATTTTGCTCTCTCTCTCTTTCTCTCTTTCTCGCTCTCTCTCACAATCTGTGCCTCCTTATCTTTGCCTGCAGTTAGCCTTTGTTCAATTTGTTGGCCATTTGCCTGCAGCTCCGGAGAGAGGCCCAGCAGCAACTGAAAGCGTCGCATAATTAATGCGATTAGCAAATGCGAAAGTGTGTCGGTAATAACAACAAGGACAATGCTCAAATGGCCAACAACTATAACAGCCGACAATTTTAGCATCGACTCTATTATACACTTTCGTCGCGAAATTCATTTAAAAAGGGATTTATTCATTAATAATGATATTTCAAGTTGTCTAAGGAAATTTTAATATGGAAATATTATAATTAATATATGTGAGACGTTTTCACAGCACAATCACAGGCATATTTTTTACGATCTTTCCATGTCTATATCTCTATTGCAAACAAATAGAAAGAAGCTAAGAGTGTGGAAAAACCTTGTTAATTCGAATTTTATGTTAATCAATAAGCCTATCTTTTTATATTTCTATCTCAACCGGAATTCCTTCAATAATAACACATAGATCTCTTATATCTATCTATTTCACTACTCCAATTTCTATAAATATCATTACTATTTTAGTCTATCTTATTTATCACATTAAATTTTGAATGAAGAAATTCTGTACGGGTGTTAAAATAACTTTATTAAAATTACCTTCTTTAATTTATTATGTACAATTTTAAAGGCCTGTCTCCAGCACCGCGAAATTTTTATGTTAGGAATTTGCCAATTATTTCGTGGGTATGGAACATAAATACAACAGTGTGCCCATATCCGTAAAACGTGTGACGATTTACCTAAAACATGCATGGTCACTCGTTCGAATCAGCTGTGTTTTGTAACAGCGCCAATTTTGAAAGTTCAACTAATTTAAAAAAATTAATAAAATTAACTCTGACGACGAAGTGATTGTGTTAAAAGCGGCATATATTGTTGCAAAAACAGTTTCATCTCACTTTTTGGTTTTGCGCACAATTTTTTCTTCCATTATTTCAATCGACACTAGCGAAATAATTGTCGGCAATATATTCCTGAGATGTGCATCAGCTGTTCTCTCGTTCCACAAACGCTGTCGATAGGCTATTAAACGATATTTATTTGTGGATTTCGTTCAAGTTGCTGGATACTCAAGCAACGAAGTCGAAAACGAAAAGTTTCTGCCTCAGTTTTTTTTATATGAAGTTTGGCAGAAATTTTTATTTTCCGCGGTGGTGGATACCCGGCTTTACACTGAACGTGTGCGGCAGAGCAGTAGCAGCGCACATTTTCTATGCACAATAGTAAGGCCGTGCCGACCCCTGATAACTATTCTTAATTTAATATTATTTCAGTACATTCACAAAATTTCAAAATTTTCTTTTAGCATTTCTTATATTGAAAGTTAAAATAAGCTGCTCATTTTAAGGCTAGCAGTGAAACACGTCAATTAATGGTTCTAAAAGTAAAATTGAAAAATAGTCCAGCGAAATGGAAAAATTAGGTAAGATGCTTATTTAATCTTAATGTATTTGTATTTAATTCTCAAGCTGAACTCGAATTTCTATGCAATTCACGCTAAATTCGGACAATTATCTGGTTTAACTGAGCGTACACAATTTGTACTTAAGCGCCGAACAAAAATATTTATTTGTCTATCAAATCCCTCTTAAATGCCCAGTGCGTTACAACCTTTGCAGCATGGTTGAGATGCCCCGCTCAACCAAAGGACCCCAAGGGATCCACTTGTAGGCAACGCATGAGGCTCAGTCAGAATATAGCGTCCAACCAGCGGAAATGTGTCGCAGCCATTTTGTCTAATTGGCTTTGCTACAAAAGAGAGATAAACCGGAAATAGCGCAGCAGCATTTTGTGAGTATTACTTTGTGTTCTGCGTCTTCCGCTTCTTCTTTTTCGGCAACACTTTTACTAATTAGTAGAACAAATATTTAAACAGCAGTTGCATTAGTCTTAAAGGCAGCTGTGGCTCTTTAATTATGCTTTTTTTTACATTTTTTAATTTTTTCGCACTAAAACTTCGGCCAAGCTATAAATCAGCTGGCTGCTTGAACGGCTCTTAACAATTCCATTACAAAATTAAATGCAAAGAGAACTTTTCACTCACAAGCTGAACAAAAAAAATAGTTATTAAATATTTCTTTGGCTCAATTGCTCTGCCAACTCTTTTGCCGTACCTACAAAAACTAACACACACAGAAAGTTCAGAAAATTTCAAATTTTTTTTTTGTTTCTTCTGAATAAAGTTTTGTATATTTTTCTGCTCGATGCGTGTGCAAAGTCCTTGTGCAACTATTAATTTGCATGATTATCGCTTAAGCATAAATTCATTTAAACGCCAGACACTGAAATTCACACACAGAAACACACACACATATACAACGATGCAGTGAGGCAGCAAAATGGCGGCATTGAAGTTGCCCAAGTAAACAAACTTTTAAATTCCATTAAGTGCAATAAATTTTGCAACTGATACTCGTACAAGGCAAAAGGCAACGACAAAAACCCGTAAAGTCTAAAAAGCATTTAGCAGAGCACTCTGTCGGCCGTTATCGGCAACTTTTCGTTCTGGGCCAAGACAACATCTTGGCGCACCTGAAACTGTTTGAACAGTGTGCCTTAAGTTTAATTAGGCGCAGCATCTCATTAAGCTGCTTGAAAAGCTCATTTCCTGCTTGAAAACTAACGAACAAGCATTATTCTGTACTTTTTTAGAGTGGAAATAGTCTAATCTTGACGACAACATATCCATGCCCCAAAACTTCTGGTATCCAATTGTGTGACGAACGATACTAAATTGTATATATAAATTATGTGCCTTCGGCACATTTTAAGAATAATATATGTACATTTAAAGAAAAGTGTACATTTTTGTATCGTTCGTCACAAAATTTAAAATCAGAAATATTGGGGCACGAAAATGTTTTCGAAACTGGACTTTTACCTCGTAAAGAGGTGTATATTTAGGTGATCTAGTGATAACTCGAAAATAGTATTATTCGACAATTTTATATTTTATAAAACCTACTTTTTTCTTAAATTACCAATAGACCTTCCTGTGTTACTCGCAACGTAAGAGCTCTCTTATGCACTCTGTGTCCTTTTCTTAAGTCGAAAGACACCTGAAAACTTGGCAACGCGTTGCAGCGTCGTGAAAAGTTGAGCTAATGGCTAATATATGCCGGCTTCAACTCAAGGTTATCTACATGATAAACGAGCTGCAAGCTTGACAAAAACTTTCTAGACACTTGAACAAAAAAAAAGGAAAATGAAAATGAAAAACTGAGTAAACATTTTGGAATGTAGCAAAGGTATTATAATATTCATTATAAAACAGATTCAACTCGTAAGCACATCAAATTCATTGTCGTTTTACAAATTTCGATTGTGAAATATTGTGTACATAAATTAAATCAAAAATGGAAGACAACTCGTATTCGCAGCTCATTGAGGAGGGCATCAAGTTGCATTTTGAGCGGAACGGAACGCTGGACGAGATGCGAAGTGGATTGCATGTGAAGGTCCTTAAAATGCTGCATGGCCAAAGGAAGCTGCGCAAGGACGAACCTCTCTGCGGTGGTGAATTGGAACAGCGAGGACTGTCGCATCTGCTCAACCAGCTAATTTTCGACTACTTTGATTGGTACGGCTATAAGCATACCCTTGAAACATTTTCACTGGAAACGGGCATTAAATCTAAAAAGTCACGCGAAAAGTTACGACTCGAAGTCAATGGCAATTTTGATCACAAGGAGTTGCCCGTCTTGTTGGAAATGCTGATGAAGCAAACTAATCGAGATGATAGTAAGCAATCCGAGGAGGATCAGGCACTGCATGTCCTTGCAAAGGTGGAATCAACTTCGAGTGACTCAAAGAAAGTCCCTACTGCCAGTCTGGTTGTCAAAGAACTTCCAAAACCTGAGAAAAAACCAGCAGGACTTGCAACTCGAGGAGTAATTAACAAAACTGTTGAATCTCCAGTTAAGGTGGATAATTTTCATAGGCCCATCGCACCCTTAAACTCTGCTAAAATCTCCGAGGCAAAGGTGAAAGTGCGTCAACGAATGGTGGAGGTGGATCGAAAAGTTCCACTTAGTCGAAAGAAAGTGGGAAATAAATCAACTGAGAATTCAAAAACAATTAAAAATAGTTACGATACGGATACAGCATCGGATTCCTCAAAGTCTTCGACGGACTATGTTGTTGGTACGGATGAAAGTGAAACATTTGCCGATATTCCCAATAGGTATTACTATCGTGAGCAGGAGCCACCCGAGAGAACCTATCCACTCGGCTATGGCGAAGAAGGTCCCTACGAGAACCAGCTTCCACAAAAGCCGGCTAAACTGTTTAATTCACGCAAAGCTGACAAATTAAAGACGCTCAAATACTATGAGATGGAAAAGAAGGAGAGGAAAATTAAAACTGGTCCCAAGGATATGCCGAAATCACAAATTACCAAGTCTAAGGCTTCAGATCACGGCACAAGTAAACGAAGCAAGTTCTTGTATCAATCACATCGTCGGGTGAATCAGTCCGATGACGATCTGAGCATGCCAGTTAGTAAGCCCAAGTGTCCGGAAACCATGATCAGTTCCATTGGAATGGACAGCGCTGGTGACACCGATGACGATAGCGATGTGTACTTATGAGTCTGGTGATTCATTCAAATTAATCGTATTTTATCTTTTCTTCTTTTTACACCAAATTATGTCATTGTTTCGGACACTTCTTAAACATGTTTGAACTCTTAATAAATTATATTATATATTTTACTCTGTGTTGAAGAAATTAAGGAAAAGGGTATGAAAATTAACTGAATAAAGTTTATTTTCATTAATATTAAATAACATAAATAATAATTAATATTTCTCCTTAACTTTTAAATATATTTAGTTTCGATTTTGGCAACGTTTCCTCCCATGTCACTATGGAGAAATAGTCCGTTTTTAGGGCATAAAGACAATTATTTTTTTGTTTCTTATTATTAGCTGTTTTCTAGTATAAAATGTGTTGTATGGTTTATATTAATAAATATGTATTTTCGGCCTGAAAGTTCCTTCGTCGGCTGATGTATTTCCAAATCCCTTTGTCACTTATACAGATTGTTATGTATGATTAATAAAAGTCACTTTGCTCAAAATAAATTTAAGTATATTTCATAAATATTTTTGGGTGTGTGTTTTCTTATTTTTCACAAATCTTATTTGCTTGTTTTCCCACGTCATTTTTCCTCACGTTATTTTTTATTTAATCTTAATGCCTTAAAGTTAAAGACTCTAGCTTAATATTCAGAGTTAAAGCTAAAATATCGGGCTTCTTTCCCATAGTGCATATGTATGTAATAAACAGTAATTAATAAGACAGCATCCTCATATTCATTTAATTTACATCGCATCCTTCCAATGAACAACCCCTAGGCTAAGCATTAACATGTCCTGTGCTCAGAAGTCTGCACAAAATCAATCAAACATCTCTGAAATGTACTCATCATGAGCAGGTCTAATTAATTGATTGAGAATTGTTGTTGGTCTGTTGTTGTTGAGGCACTGTCAGTGCTTCGGTTTGGCTCGTTTCCGTTGCAAGAGTTGCAAGAGGCAGTTACTGTCACAATATTGACTCATTGACCATGTAATTAATGGTGTTAAGACTCGCACGCCATATTAATGCAACTCAATTGACTGACAACATCCATTTGACATTTGCTGCATTCGAATATTGATTTCAATCATAATGAAACTTCATCAACTCCCATCGCTTCTCTCACTTTGTTAACTCTTTCTCTTACTCTTTTTCTGTTTCCATCTCTATCTCTCTCTTTACTTATTATTGACAGAATTAATAAGTTATAAAGGGATTAAAAAGATATTAATGAATTTTTTTAACTTAATTTAAGTAATTCAAATCTAAGTTAATATTTCTCTCTAAGCTATAAAAAGTCTAAAGATTTATATTACAGAATACAATGCAAACTTTTGATGAATTTTAGTCTAAAATTAAGTAGGTAATTAAAAAAAAATATAAGTACATGAAATTTTCTGTAAAAACTTACGATGCTTTTAAACTATACAAGTAATTGATTAATTTTAATCCTAAATAAATTGATTTTATAAAAAATCTTACAAGTTAATATCTCTCTATGCTAAGTTTCAAGCATTAATGCATTAATTTAAAGTTGACTACAGTAAAAAATCGTCTCATCTAGGATTAATCTGAACGCTAAACACTGCATAAAATTTTAAAATTAGCTAACCTTGTTATTCAATACAAATTATTTAAAATCGACAACAGCTAAAATCGTATTCCTTGATTAATCATGTAGTACTCGTATGATCAATGAATAATCCAGTAGAAGTACCTTAAAGAATTATAGACTGAGAAATGTGGCAAGCCGCATCAACTTTTGGTAATCATCATTATGGGGCTACCAATAAGAAATCACGTTTTCTGGCGCTCACATGTCGACTGCAACGAGTATGGTTGACTACCCGTTCATCACCGTTCATCTATCCATCTACCCTTGATGATTTCGGCCCCAGTTGCCGTTCCAGTTGCCGTTGCAGTTGCAGTTGCCACATTGCCACGCATGCCACTAATGAGGCTCGTTAGCGTGGTCGGTTTGTCCAGCGTGGATGTTGTAATGTATGCAATACGCCAAATTGTACAAACGTACTGGGCAAATCGATAAAGTAATTTGGCCAATGCAAAACAGATGACGAGAAGGAGGTCCCATTGCCTGCCTTGCCTGCCTCCTTTTCACCCTGTAACGTTTCCATGCCCAGCAGCATTTGGCCGCGAAATGCGCCACCAGCAAATGTTGGCCACATAATTTTGTTTGGCTGAAGCAGCATGTAGCACGTTGACAGACTGAACGACTGACTCAATGACTGACTGCCTGTCTGTCTGTCGTATCAGACTGAATTCAGTTCGGAGTTGCCTAATTGCAGCACCATCTTGCGGTTATGCGTTCTACGTGCGTTTGTCGCACGTTTGGCTAATTAAAATTGCATTTTTCAGCCACTTGCACCCTCGTCCGTTTATCCGTTTGTCCGGTTATTGATATAGCAGCTGCAGCATATGATATCGTATACGTGATCGACTGCTCCAGGCCCCTGACCCTGGCCAACAACTGGCACTTGGCTGCAAGTTTCGTGGCCAATTACGGCTGCTCATATTGGAAAATTACACCAAATACGAGTATTATTTGTAAAATTGTTAAGAGCAACGCAGCGTCAGCTGAGAATTATCATTTCGACAGCTTTAATTTTTAACTAAATGTCAGTAAAAAAATAAAAACATTTATTTGCATACTGAAGAATCTCCAGCAATTTTAAATCAAATGAAATACATTTTTACTTGGCACACATGGTGTATGTGTGATATTTTGTAGGTTGTCTTTTCGGCTACAACCAAAATTGCATAGTATGAGTTGTGGAAGGCCAATGATTTGCGGTTTTGTCGATTGTACAGGAAGCTTATAAAATTGTTTGCTGAGTTCTCATGATAATGTTTACAGCAATTTTGTTGCGGTCAAGTTTGTTTCATATGTTCAACACTTATTTGTGGCTTTGTTGGATTTTGATAAAGGATTAAGCTGGCAATGGCTTTATTCTTATCATCAGCTTAGCATATGTTGAATATACCCTATAGTAAAATCATAAATATAGAATGTATTCATTTTCATTTAAATTATTTAAGTTAAATCTAATCAACTGAAATCAAGAAAATAAATATCTCAGCATATTAAATGAACAGTAAAAAGTAATAATTTACTTACTTTGCAATAATTAGAATTCACCATTTTTTATTTATACTTTATCTTTAAACTATTTTTTATAAATTTTCAGCTGTTAATTAGGTGATTGTTTCCTGCCCAATGTTATTTTAACAGTGTGTTAGCGTCGCTGTTAGAGCAACATTTGCTTTTATCGTGCTAGCAAATAGATAAACATATCTTTGCATTACCTAAAGAGTACTTCAAAGTCGAGCATTATTCTTTGGTTTTTCCACCTACTTAACTAGTTTAATTTATGTTTTTGATATGCCCAACTTTTAACAACAACAAAAGACGTTGCCGCCAACGCAGATGAGTTGACAAAAGCTTAATGACACTTAACGTAAACAAACAGCCAACACAGACACATACAAACACACACTTGCGAGCACACACACACACTTCATCGCCATTTTGGTAAGCAGCGATGCGAAAAACGTATTTTAGTGATTTTTAATGCGAAAGCAATTTGAAAAGTTTGTTTGCCAAAAGTTGTAATGATAGAGACATGCTTTGGATGGTGCTTCGGGTGGTTCAATGCTTGTGGGTGGCTGATTAGGCATCTACTGCACACATTTTTGAGGCTGTCTCCGACACTCGCGACACACTTGATTGAAATAATTACGCGAGTGTGTGTGTGTGTGTGAGTGTGTGTGTGTGTGTGTGTGTGTGTGCTTGTTTATTGGCATTCCATGTTGACAGCCGCTAAGTAATCTTGTAAATTACCAAATGTGTAAATTAGTGAGACTAGGTAATGTGAACGCACAAGTTGTTGACAGCTAAAAGAAATAATGACACCTAAGACAGCTAATTGGAGGAGCTTACTGTGAAAACGACACGAAAAGCAAATATAAGATAAAGAACGAAGCAAATGTTAAACTACTGCTGTTAATATTAAAGAAGAGCAGAAGGAACTATTATTGAAATCAGGAAATACATAAATAAATCAGTTGCAAAATTGCAGGTGGTTAAAATCAATGATGAACTTGTTAATAAATATTACTGATATAATTAATAGCATGCGAGCTTCGGCTTGTTAACATATAAAGGAAGTGTTAAGTTACAAGAGAGCCCACAGATGTTGTATGTGTTAAGGCACTTCTGTTAATATTAATAACAGCGTGACATTTTGATCTGATTAACTAATAAGGCGGTAGGATAAAAATTGTAAATACAGTTTAACCTAACAGATGTCAAAGTTATTCTCTTAATATTGAGACAGCAGCGTGCAATGTAGCCCTTATATTTTGATAGCAGTTTTTATTATTATTATTTAACATTATTATTTAACATAACAGCCAAATAACATTGCATCATTCTGTTGCTAGCATATCATGGCTACATGTTTAGAAGTTTGAATCTAGCTACTGTAACAGCGCACAGTGGGGCCGTTGCTTATTTTACTTTGCAAAAATCATAGCTTTTGAACCAAATGAGATAATTGAATAATTTTAATGTCATATGGATAAATGGGTCAACCTTAAAAGTTGTACTACCCACTATTTTTACTTGATCTAAAAATCCTTTTTTGATTCTTAATCCTTCAATAATTCTCTATCGAATGCTTATAATACTATTTTTAAACGAGCTCAGTGATTTTTGTCAAGTTTTTCGGCCTGCGGCCCTGCAAAACACTAGATTTGGACTATTTTTGAACTTTGGTAGACGATAACTCTCTTGTCCCGAACTGTCTTTGCAGTACACTAACTTAAAAACGCTTCAGTATTTATTTCTTTTAATAAATGTACAGGGGTCGCCACTCGAAGTGTTACCAATTAAAAATGCTGTAATTTTGTCAATTTTTTTATTTTTTATTTCAAAACTTCAGATAATTTTGAAAACATTTCAAATTTTAGGAAAATGTATTTATTGTTTGATGTTGCCACCCTTTGCGCGGATTACAGCATCGAGTTTGGTCGGGAAGGCTTCACACGCAGCACGAATGTAGCCTGATGGTATTTTGTTCCATTCTCGGAGAAGAGCAGTTTTCAAAACGTTGACCGTCTCATAATTTTTAGTTGACACTTTGGCCTCCAGAATTGACCATATGAAAAAATCCATTGGATTTAAATCTGGGAAATATGGCGGCCATTGCTGTGATAAAATGAAGCTGGGAACGTTGTTTTGTAAAAATCGTTGGGTTTGTCCGGCCTAATAAGATTGAGTCGAGTCTTGTTGAAATATCTAATGGTTTCTACGGAATTTTTTACGTGCCCAGGGTACCAAAGCATCTTTTAAGATCTTTTTAAGGCAGATATGTTGGTTAACCTTTACATCCTGCTCGATGAAAACCAGCGGTGAGCGTCCTATGGCAGTTACTGCGACCCAAACCATCACTGATGCAGGTGCTTGCTTTCGCAAAGCAATCCGTTGGTCTAAATTGTCGTCTGATTTGTCCTTTAACCATACGCGATCGAACTGCTTGCTTAAAAATTGCTGAACTATAAAAATTTTTTTATCAGAAAATGGAATATTTTAAAGTTCGCCACTAACGTGCAAGTGTTGCACTTTTGCGCTTCAAGTCCATTTAGATAACTTTTTTTCACTGCGACATATATCGATATACTTTTGTAAAACATGAGCGCGCGGTCTTTTGCCGTTTGGATACTAGAGCAGCGTTTTGCTGGTAACACTTCGAGTGCCGACCCCTGTATATGGTTTTATACCCGTCCGGATCCATCCTTTAATGTAAAATCAAAAAAAAACTAATGCAACCTCAAATTAAAAAAAACGCGGCGTAATTGCATAGTTCGACCGATTGTTGCTATGGCAGCTATATGATATCGTGGTCCGATTTGATAATCAGGCCTGCTCCGAATTTCACTTTTGATAAGATTTGTCTGAATTGAATTTCTTTAACCTTCTTTAATGCCATTTCTGCTATGTTCAGCGGTTTGATATCACTTTGAGTTGATGATTTTAAGTCCGATTAAGTGAAAAACAATCATTTTTAAACACTTAGACTAAATGCAAAGTGAATAAATGCATATCACTAAATGCTAAAAAGTAAAAAGTGAAAACCGGAACAGGCCTGAATATGTCAAATTGGTTGAAATCAAACTACTATATCATATGATGCCTTAGGAATTTTATGCAATTCAGATAGTTAGCACCGAAAAATAAATAAATAATTTCTTTAACAAAATTATGTTTATTAAGCTTTTTGAAAATAATTTTTAAATTTAAAAACCTTAAAAATGCAACAAAATAATAAGAAATTTTAAAAAGTATTTTTTAGGTGCCATTCAATTTATTTTTATCACAAATTTTAACTTTGATAGCCCCTAAGTTAGTATCTAGAGGGCGTGGTTGAAGAGTTATCTATCATATGACATTAAAATTATTCAATTATCTCATTTGGTTTAAAAGTTATGATTTTTTCAAAGTTAAATGAGCAACGGCCCCACTGTGCAGCGTGTCACTAAGGCTGCTTAGCATAACAGACAACTGTTATTACCATTGACACACATACCAATATGTCTGTTTATTGGCGAAATGTTAGAGCTGTGTATGCTCGAAATATTTACATTATGCATTACATTACATCAAAAACTGAAATATCTCTAGTTCGCTAATTTTTTGAAGCACTAAATTGATCGTTTTTACACTTTATTCGAATAAAATAAGTGAAGAAAGACTTAAGAAAACAAGACTCTGTTAGTAATCTCTCGCATAACAGACTGTGCAGACATTTAATACTTATATGTTTACAAATTGTTTAACTTAATTATCACACACCTCATCTTAGCCTAAAGACTTTGCGGCTTTTAATCGATTTTACCTTAGAATAAATTTTGTGCAGTTATTATCTTTTAACCACATCACACAATCCTTAACAGGCTACTTATTCTGCGGATTTTCGATAATAACAATATAATGATGGCAAAGCAGAAAGAGGCTAAAAGCAAATTAACTGCTTTGCTGGATATTTGCGATTATGGGTGAAACACTTGAAGCCAATTTGATGTTGGTTTCTGTTGTTGTTGCAACAAAGTGTTGTCTACATAGTCTATTAAGTTTTCCATTATAGATGATAGCGATCAATGCTTTGCACTAAACTCAAGAAACTGTTACGCCCCAAAACACACACACACACACACACACACTCGCATACACATACACATACTAAACAAATTTGAGCAAGTTGAAACGTAAATCGAATAAAAGGCCCAAAGTAAAAGCAGTTACCAATATGGAAGAAGCAGAAGACTTCGTAGCGAATCTTGAGCATTCAGCAGATGATTCTATTTTTGGTGTCGACACAAGGAACAGTCAACAGTGGAGTGGGGGGGGAGGTAGGAGGAAGAAGGGAAACTGCAATGTGTGAGTGTGTGTGTGAGCGTCATGACAACAATGGCATTTTGATACTTTTGTATGAGATTTAATGAAATTTGAATCCTTTTGTTGAGTGGAATGACAGCACGCCAAAGTGGGAGATGGAGTGAGACAGAGAGAGAGAGTGAGTGAGTCAGAGAGAGTGTGAGAGAGAGAGAGAGAGAGCTGCAGGCAAGTTTTCTTGTCTGCCAATGCGATGCCATGTAGTTAAGGTATTTTGTCTGTGTGTCTGTGTCTGTGAGTCTGTGTATTATAACAATAGTAAAACAATCTTCTTAATGCACACTTTGGCCTAAAGGAATTTTTCACTTGTAAGATGAAACTTGTAAGCACACACACACATACTTGCCACTTGCCTATCAGCGTCAGTTAAGCATAAATGTGTCTGCGTGTGAGTATAGACTATATATTGACAAAGAAACATGTTAATAAACAGCTGGAAGTTTGCTTTATTGTCATCAGGACACACATACACAGGACAGACAGCACAAGACTTTAGGGACTTGCTAAAAAGGGTTCCCTTCTCTGTCTATGTGTGTGTGTGTCGTTAAGTGTGTGTATATGTATGTGTGTTTGTGTTTAAACGGAAGCTGAGGTATCAATAACATTGTACAACAGACGGCAGGCCGCAACAACAACAACAACAAAAAGAAAAACAACACGAACAAGAGCAAGGCTCCTTTATTAGTTGCTTGTGGGAAAAAGGCAACAAAGATGTCCTTTGCCAGCTAAATCACACATTTGGGCCAAAGTAGATACACTCCATGACCTCTGCATGTGTGTGTGTGTGTGGGTGTATTAAAGCTGTCTTTGAACCCATTGTCATCTATTTGTGCACAGTTAAAACAATTTTGCTTGTGAATAACTTCGTTGTCAAGTGTGAATGTAACACATGCTGTGAATACATTCAGACCACATTCATTGTGCTCAATAAGACAAGGAGCTCAATTTCAATACGATAGACATTTCGAGATTGTTAGTATTTGGAATTTATTAATATATTCAATTCCCACTGAGGCAGCTGAATATTTATTATTAATTTATGTATATTTTAAAATTCATTAATACAAAAAATTAGAAAATAATCATATTGTTTTATATTTATTTAAAAATTAAATAACTCTTATTATCAATTTCTACTAATAAGAAAATCATATTTAAAATAGATTTTTTGGATTTTTTCATTAAAATCCTTAAAGAATATGCTTATTAATTAATTTAAAATAATAAAATACATTTTTTGACATCAAAAATATTTATATTATATATATAATTTATTATTTTATTATTTATAATATATTATTATTTATGTTATATTAATATTTATAAAATATTATATATTTATTTATGCGTATATTAAATAAAAAATTAAAAATTCACGCTATATTCAAATCGATTTAAAATTGATTAAAGAAATCTCAAAGCACCTACAGACAGAAAATATATTCCTATTTACTATTAGCTGTAATTTCAATTAGGATTCTTGACACGATTCAGTTAAAAACGAAAAGTAATTCAATATTCTTGAAGTGAATAATTGTTATTAGTAATTATTGAAATTGCCAACTAAATAGATCCAATTTAACAACTACACTTCAGCACAAAGTCAACTGAATAATTTGCCGTTATCAATTGAGCTTTTCACACAAAATATTAGTTAACAGCTCAGGAAAATGAATTGTAGTAGAAGTTTAGTTTTGGGCAAAAGCAAGTGAGAATAAAGTCTGTCTTGGCAATATTGCACTTAATTTTTGGCACCAGACATTGAACATGCAATTAGGCAAGTTGGGCGTATCTTTCAATCAATATGTGCATTTATGTACTTACAACCATATACTTACACATCAACAGAGGTAAATTTGCATTTAAGGAAATTGCATCAAGTGCATCGGATGCTCAAAATTACCACACAGTTTCTTACATACTTACTTGGTGAGTAAGATGAAAACTGAGGTAAATATATATACACACGGCGTATACTTAATGTTTCTCATTTTCCCTTTACATATTGGCGGTTTAGGTAAGCGCAACAATGCAAATGTTTCTCATTTTTTCCTAGATGTCACTCGATGCTGTTGCTGCTGCTACTGCAAGAAATTTTAATTAAAAAATTAATCATACGATATGGTAGCCGTACAAGGAAGAACTCTCAACTAGTTGCGCTTTTCATTCCAAACTTTGCTGTTGCCTGTTTTTTTTTTGCTTCAGCTCGAAGATAAATTTTGGCTATACGCATTTTATGGCTGCCTCCTTGACGAAATATGCGTGTGGTTGTCTCTCAGATTGTGTCTGTGTTTGTGTGTGTGTGTATCTGTATGTGTATCCGTGTTGTTGCCCAAAAGTATGCAGCAAGTTTATGAAAATTCTTTGTTTATGCCAAGGTGTGTGTATCTGTGTGTGTGTGTGTGCTAGGTAAATTGTCTTGGTTTGTTAATTTTGCGTTGCTGTCAAATTTATATGCTGGTTAGCAGTGAGCTAACTTTTGTCTGACGACCGAATTCTGTTTGTGTTCGTTTCTAATTTATGGACACACATTTAGATGTGTGCGACTTTGCTCGGAAACAATTGAAACTTGTGTATGGAAACTTTTTCATACAGAGAGCATTTTATTTTCAACAACTACGAATATTTTTTAAAATTAAAAAAAGTTTGTTCATTAAATGAAATTCGACATAGTTTCACAGTTTTATGTTAACCGCACTGAAAGCAGAGCTTGAACAGAGGCGAGAACAAAAGATTGTAAATAACACCATAAGTCAAAAGTCTCCCAACTCTAAAAGAACATTTCAGTATTCTCTGAATCAGGGATTAAAACCCTAACCGAAACCGTAACCTTTAACCGGTAAAAACCGATTGAAATTTGAAACCGTAACCGAAACCGTAACCGAAAAAAAAACTTTTCATCCAACCGAAACCTTTAAACCGAAACTCTGTAAACCGAAATAACCGTTTAGTAACCGTTTCATTTATAAGGGTTATTTTCGGTTTTTCAAACATCCAAAAATACATTTTAACTTCCAAATTTTTATAATAAAAATTGAAAAAAAAATTTAAAAAACAAGTTAAAAATATTTTTCTATCGAAAATTTTTGAACTGTTTCTATTTTTTGTTTTCGACTCATAAGACTTGTTTGCGATCTTTGATAATTTGTTGTTAGTTTTTGATTTTCTTTAATTTTGATTTATATGTGAAATAAATAAAACATTAAGAAAGTAATGCCTTTTTTATTATATTATTTTTAATTACATATTATTATTATATTATTAATATAATTATATTCTTGGAAAATACAAATTTTTATCCGAACCGAAACCGTACCGGTATTTCAAAACCGAAACACACAAAAACCGGTTCACCGTTACGAAACCTTTATTCAAAGAATTTGCGTAAACCTAAATGCGAATATAACCGAAACCGTTACTGAAACCGATATTCGTTTCGGTTTTAATCCCTGCTCTGAATTGACTCATTCTAGCGTTTGTACGAGAAAGAAAATGAGCACGGCAAACAGATCGCGCTCCACTTCTATGTTATGTTAATTAACAGCGCTGCATATGAGAGTCTACTTTTCACAGTACACTATGTCAAGAAATTCTTTTGACATACTCGACACTTTTTGTATGTATGTACATTAGGGTGATCCCTTATTTGGTCAAAGTCAATATTTTTATACGCATACGGGCTTGTTCTGTTCATTAGGTCCTAAGGCACTCAGAAATAAATTTTTACCTCAATCGGAGTATGATAACCCGTGCCGACTTGGATCGGAAAATTTAAAGATTATATGGGACAAAAAAAAATGTTTTTTATTTTTTTAATTTTTTATTTTTTTATTTTGTTTATTAGGTCCTAAAGAGCTCAAAACCAAGTTTTCACCTTAATCGGAGTACGATAACCCATTCAAATTTGCATCGAAACATGAAAATCATCGAAAAATGTATAATCAGTGTTAAAATACTGTTTTTCCATGTTTCGATGCAATTTTGAATGGGTTATCGTACTCCGATTAAGGTGAAAACTTGGTTTTGAGCTCTTTAGGACCTAATAAACAAAATAAAAAAATAAAAAATCAAAAAAATCAAAAAAAAAATTTTTTTTTCCCATATAATCCTTAAATTTTCCGATCCAAGTCGGCACGGGTTATCATACTCCGATTGAGATAAAAATTTATTTCTGAGTGCTTTAGGACCTAATGAACAGAACTAGCCCGTATGCGTTTAAAAATATTGACTTTGACCAAATAAGGGACACCCTAATGTATATATATTCTGGACCTGTATCAACAGCCAAATTTATAGGCAGTAAGTGAGTCTTCTTTTATGTCGAAATAATTATTTGCTTTATTTACGTGAACATACATACATACAAATTTCATTACTCCATTTTTCAGAAAAACTTTTGCAAAAACATAAATGTTAATCAACTCAAAAACCACAAGAGACAACACTATGGAATCCTTTGTGCACTTTTTCAACCTGTAAATACACACATACATACACATATTTTCAATTTAAACAAATTAGAAAACAATTGCCATCTCTTGTGCACACACACACGAGCCATGGATGGGTCAGTAACAAAAAATGAAGATTTGCATAGAAAACATTTACACAAGCGGATAGAACGCAACGAGGACAGAACAACACTTACACAAACATCATCACACACATACATACATACATATCTATATATATGCATATGCTATTCAAACGCCTAAATATTTTACAAACTAATATCAATTCAATTTGTATGCATTGCGCATCAAATTGTCTCTCCTCGTGTATGTGTGTGAGTGTGTGTCTTTGTATGTGTGTGTGTGTGTGTATGGGAATGCCAAGGCATCGATGTGGAAGCCTAACTTGAGCATTCCTACGCACAGGTGACACAAGTTTCTCCAATAATTTATGTACTTCTAATAAGAGCAACAGTCTCTCCTTGTAACTGTAGTTGATGTTTATTGTTGTTGTTCTTATTTGATGACAATCCAATTTGGGTTTGGATGCTCGCTGCCTCCAATGCGAATAGTTTTCTTTAACACACTGTTGTCACTTTATTTATTTACCTATTTATTTATTATTAAAAACAAATGGTAAACAAAATTATTACAATTAATTAATGCTAAATTTGTTATGTTTAATACATAATTTAATAATATAGTATCATTATTTTTAATTAATAATATTCAACTTTTCGGCGAACAATGAAAATGCCGCCGCAAAAGTTTGAAATTATTTTCGCGCTTTCACCATTAAAAACACCACACCGCGCCACCTTTTGTCTGTTTGCAAAAGCACTCCTGATTTTTTTTTGTAATTTTCCTCGTAAACAATCGATAGAAATTTGCTTCCATGTCAGTTCTCTAACGAAATTACAAATTTTCAAAAATCAATTAAAAAAACATGAAATACAATTTGAAAAAAACAACAAAATCCAAAATTAAGTAAAATAATTAACTTTATTTTAAAGTTGGTTTGGTGTAATTTCGCGTGGCGAAGTTGAGTAAAAAATTCTGAAAAAATTTTTAAAAATTCGAGAAAAATTCAACAAAAAATTCTGGTAAAATTTTCAAAATTCTATCTTTAAAATTAGTCGCGGGACACTTTAAGCAAGCACTCGAACTAGTGATGTAAAAAAACATCGATGCATCGAGCATCGATGTTTTTATAGCGATGTTACTCGATTTTTTCCGATGTTTTTGTAGATTTCGATTTATCGATGTTACATGGCGATGCATCGATGTTTTGCAAAACATCGGTTGCCGCACTTTCAATACGCGCTTTTCGCCGTTTTAGCAGTGAGTTTATAGTAATTTGAGTAGTGTTTAAAATGCCTTAGTGAATAAATTTATTTAAATTGGTCAAAGATACTTTAGCTTCAAGAAGGCTTACATATGTCTTTTCAAAGTTCTTATCAAATATACCTTTTGTAGTTTGTGTTTATACTTTTAAGATAAAAACTGTTTAAAACTGATATGACACACGTTTTTAAGAGAAAATTAGCTTCGTTAATCTAAAAAATTTAAGTTTTCTTCTAAAAATGGTACGGTTTTCAAAAATTAGACAAACATCGATGCATTGATGTTCGACCCGATGTACAACTAACATCGATGTTAAATTTGAAAACATCGATGAGATCGACATCGATGTTTCCACTCAAATTTACATCACTAACTCGAACTGTGTGAACTCGAACGAACGAACTCAGTGATGCAAATTTGAGTGGAAACATCGATGACGATGCTCACCGATGTTTTCAAAATGAAACATCGATGTTGTTGATACATCGGGTCGAAACATCGATGCATCGATGTATGTCTAATGTTTAAAAACCATACCTTTTGTAGAAGAAAATATAATTTTGTTATGGTCGGCGCTGATCTATCGATATTATCGATAACGATAGTCGCCAGCTGTGGAGAACGCCATCTATCAGCGTCGACCAAAACATTGAGGACTGACAATAAGAAGTAGGGAAGAGGAGATTCGGAGAGTTTGACAGGAGAGATAGAGGTTAGGAGTAAGGAAAGGACAGTCTGGTCTGGCTCGTGGTTGCGAGGAGGAGGAAAAGCGCCGTCGTGCAGAAGTCGTGTTACCGACCGCAACAGCACAGCTGCCGCAACAGCACAGCAGCCGCAACAACACAGCAGCCGCAACAGGACAGCAGCCGCAACAACAGAGCAGCGAAGGACAGGCAGCACAAGCCGAGGAGCAGTAATTGTGGGCTCAAAGGCGAGGACAACCCAGAGGCACGTCTGGCAGCATCTGGACACGGCTATACGGATTGCGCGTGAGTTCGTCCATCGGCGTGCCAAGTGCTACGGCACAGGCGCAACATCCTATTTGCATCCAAGCTGCTATAGTCAGCAGGTGCCGCCTCGTCTTCCGAAGACACCATTGCCCCTGCGAATTGATACATTTATTCATTTGTTTTGCATATGTAAATATAGAGGTCTGAGTGCGTATACACCACAACATAATACTTACCAGACACAATAAGGAAATACTCGCCAGACACAACAAGAAAATACTCACCAGACACATAGTTAGAAACTACACACAACTAGCATAATTACTTTAACATTTAATTTTTCATATTCGCATTATTTATACACTTAATACATACCTTTATACTTTTAGTTATTCGCACTTGAGATTTGTTTACATTTTTCGCGCACATTGCAATCAGGGTTGCCAGAAAGCTAGGTTTTTTTTTAGGTATCGAACAGTGAACACGAAAACTATCGAATAAATTCAAGTAATTTATAAAAATGTAAATGTTAGAGTCATTGGCCGTGTTCACCAGAACAAATCGACAACAGAAAATCGATGAAATTTGCATGATTATTCTGGTGAAATGCAGTGATTAGCAATCATCAATTGAAATTTTGTGATTATGATGACTGAAAATTCATCACCAAAATAGTACGCTGAAATTTTCTGATTGTGATGCTTTGTTATCGATACAAACACATACATGATTACTGATTGATTAGTTCTGGTGAACGCGGCCATTCATTAACAATGATTAAAATTTATAACGTTTAAAATGAAAATGATTTATTAATTTATTTATTCGGGTGAGGTGAATATGTGGTAGGTTGGGTGAAGTTTGGATTAGGGAGTCGGCACAAATATCGAAAGCCGACTATAGGTAGGGAGGGCATCGTATGCGTGGATGACAACATTTGTCCACCAAATCCTTGCCAGCAGTTTGTCCGTATAGGTGTTGAGAAACCAGTCTTTGTATTTAATCCGAAAGTAAAAATATAAATTTCTTTGTTACCCGACTCGCCAGGTATCGAGGTCTTACTTATCCCTGAGTAGCGCCGATAGCTAGCCGGCAAATCGATATCTGGTTGCGATTGTAAAGTCGGATCATAACAATGGCCGTGTTCACCAGAACAAATCGACAACAGAATATCGATGAAATTTGTATGATTATTCTGGTGAACGGCAGTGATTAGCAATCATGATTTCAAAATTTTGTGATTATGATGACTGAAAATTCATCACCAAAATAGTACGCTGAAATTCTGTGATTGTGATGCTTTGTTATCGATACAACAAATCGTAATCAACAGAACACAATATTTGAAAATAAATAGTACAGAATTAATAAGGAAACCACTATATTAATATAAATTTGGTCTTCTTACAAAAATGCTAAAAAGACGTTGAAGTCTGCGTATTTTTAAGGAATACGGTTAAGAAAAGTGGTTTAAACTTTCTCATATAAAATATTAAATGCGCATACAATATTGGCTTAATTATTGATTAATGCAACATATCATCTACTATTTTAAATCTGGTTTTTTTCTGCGTTCATTCCCATTTCCTTAAGCATTGGGCGCCAAATTGTTTTGAATTTTTTAAATAAATATTAACACTTTTGACAAAAAAAGAAATGACAACTTTGATTTTGCCCCAAAATTTCATCAAAGCGTTTACCAGAAGCCCATCAACAATTTTTTGATTTCTGATACATGATTACTGATTGATTAGTTCTGGTGAACACGGCCAATTTCTCAGTTTAATAAAGCTCATTTTCTCTTAAAAAAGTATGCTTTCAATTGTGTTTTAAAGTTTCAAACAGTTTTTATCTTGAATGTATAAACACAAACTACAAGAAGGCATTTTGATGGGAACTTTGAAAAGACATATGTAAGCCTTCTTGTAGCTATAGTGTCTCTGACCAATTTTAACAAATTTATTCACCAAGGCATTTTAAACACTACTCAAATTACTATAAACTCACTGCTAGAGCGGCGAAAAGAGAGTATTGAAAGTGCAGCAACCGATGTTTAGAAAAACATCGATGCATCGCGCATGTAACATCGATAAATCGACATCTAAAAAAACATCGGGAAAAATCGAGAAACATCGCTATAAAAACATTGATGCTCGATGCATCGATGTTTTTTTACATCACTAGAACGAACTAAACAACTGAACTAAAAAAACTACAATCAGGGATTTAGTTCGTTCGTTCACTTCGGTAAATAGTTCAATGGAACTTAGTCCGAACGATACGAAACAACTTGCCACTTAAAAATATTTGAATTGAGCCAAAAAGAAACAAAAAATGTGCCAAATTCAAAGAAGGCGCCGAATGTTAATTAACATTGCACTAACCTGTGCTGCCACAGGAGTGCCACTAATATGTTAAAAAGAGCTCTGTTGCTTAACAGTGCTCTGTTGCTCGACAGCGGAACTGGAGCGAAATTTCAACTGCGCGCGAAAATTTGAAATGGAAAAACGTGAAATTTTCAAAAATTAATTTAAAAAAATTGAGAAACAATTTAAAAAAAACAAAAACACCCAAAATTAGGTAAAATAATTAACTTTATTTAGAAATTGGTTTTGGTGGCAAAATCGAGAAAAAAGCCCAAAAACATTGAGAAATAACAGGAAATTTGAGAAACAACAAATGTCAATAAATCGAGAAAAATTCTGTATGTCTCTGACACAAATTTCAAAGCTCTAGCTCAAAAAACACGTTTTCGGCCGAAAAAAGCAATGTCCAAAAATTGACATTGAAACACCACTTTTTTGTTCACGTTGGTATCAGGCGCGCAGAAAAACGCCAACATAGCAAGTAGATTACACGAAAAACGTTTTGCGTTTAGCGGGAGCGAGAGGACGCGCTTTACAGCACATTGCAATGCATTGGTGTGACTGGTGCGGCTATCTTGGTGTATGTCATGTATATTTTCTGTCATTTTCCCTCTTTCTCTCTTCTTTCGTCATGTATATTTTCTGTCATTCCTTCGTTTTCCCTTTTCTTTCGTGTTTAAGTTTAGTAGAAAAAGTGCGAGTGACGTGCGCGGACCGAGCGGGAGTGCGGACGAGAAAAACAAGCAAGCGCACGTCGTGTGAATGCATTTGCAACAAAAACCTAATTCTGAAACTGATAAAAAAATCAGCCAATTCGAAAAAATAAGTGCCATTGCGCCAACAGGACAAAAAAGCGCCAATTGTGGCAACCGTGGATACAACTCTACAATAGAGACGTGGTACGAATTGGGGAAAATGGCAAATAAACCCAATAAACAAGATGGGGACACTAATGATTGGAATCAGAGCGATGAGGACGACAACTGGGACGACTGGGGCGATGGCGATGAGGATGACGATAAATTTGTGCATGTAGAGCAGCAAGAGAAGCAGCCGCAAAGCAACAACGCAAAAGCAACAGAACCAAAGTCTGAGGCTGTTGCCAAAGCTGCAACGGCAACTGCGGCAGAGGCGCCACCTGCGTCGTCGTCTTCCTCATCTGCCTCCACCGGCTGGGGCTTGTGGGGCGGCAAGCTGAGCTCTGTTCTGAGCACGGCCACCGAGGGATTGGGCAACATAACGACGCAAGTGAACCAAGGATTGAACCAAATAATTGGTGTGCCCGATCCGGAGGAGCTGGCTCGCATCAATGCAGCGGAGGAGGCAGAGAAGCCAGCGACAACCAGCGACACCGCAACTGAGGAACAGAAGCAGGAAGCAGCCGGCGGACCTGCATTTTCACTCGGAATCGTAACCACATTGGGCTCCAAAGTTCTAAACACGGGTCTGGATACGTTGGAGGGAATTGGCAAGAAGACCATGACCATATTGCAGGACAATGATCCCAAGCTGATGAACAAACGCAAATTGCTTGGCCTCGAGGCAAATAAGCCCAATCTAAGTGCCGTGCTGCTGGAGGCCAAAAAGGATGCAGACCAAATGGAGCAATCGCTGCAGCAGCTGCAAATAGAGAGGCGCAAGGCGCAGCTACGCTTCGATGTGCTGTTCGAGAACTACTGCGGCCTGGTTCACTACGAGGCCCTGGAAATCCTCTCGAAGGAATCGCGCCTGAAGCTCGACACGCTGCTGGATGCTGTCAGCGGGAATGCTCTAAGCGAACTCCAGGAGACAATCAGTGAGGTGCAAGAGCTGCTCGAGCTGGAGGACCTGGAATGCGATAGTGAGGGCGAGTACGCGGTGGAGGAGCTAAGCGAACGTCTTCAGGCCACAATTGCCGATGCGGAAATTGGCATTAAGTTCGATGATGTGACCAGGTGAGCGAGAGCACACGTTAGCTGTTAAAATTGGCCTTAAACTAGTCTACTCATAATTACAGCCACTGGTCGCAGTCCCTCAAATGGCTGAGCTCCGAAGAGGCCAACGCAGCGGATCTGGAGGAAGCCTATGCCAAGAGCATCAATGCCCTGAGCGAAGCCTGCGCCCTGGAAATGTGCAAGCTGCACAAAATTGCAGAGCTGCTGCTGGTGAAGCCACATCACAGCACGGCCAACGAGGTCGATGGCATTGTGCAGCTCTGCAAGCAGTTCCATGGACATCTTCAGGGTCTGACCCAACGCTATGCGGCCATACTGAGCAGCAAGGGTGCAGGCGAACAGGAGGAATGCAAGGCGAGGGTCAACACGCTCTTTGCCGAAATGCTGTCGGGCGCCAAGTACATCGAGCAGGCGTACAAACTCTTTACGCCCATCCTGCAAATGGGCGCGGTTTAGGATTTCCTTAATTTTCTCACACTAGATTTATACTCGTGCAAATTGTAAATGTTTTCTATATAAAATCTAAATATTAAATATATGAATTCTATTCGTGGATATGTGATAAACAAGTAAATTTCATTGTCAAGGAATATCTCGTCTTATAACTTTTATTAGAACTAATTATACAAATTTTATCATCTTAACTCTGTCTCATATAGTTTATATTGTACATTCTCGAACAAACTTTTTAGCTTAAGAAGTAGCGACTGTTGCTTCACTTGCCATGATTGCAGATTACAGCGAGCATTCTAAAAGAGGTAGCCCAAAACTCTGATCTATCTGGATATATAAACATTGGTGGTTGTCTAGTGCTAATAATTTGCGCCTCAAATGTCCAAGTCACACGCTCAAAACCTTAAATCGGGTTTATACTTTAGCATATATCTGCAAAAAAAAAAAGAGAACAATAAATTTAATCATCTGTTTATAGTTTTAGTTGCATGTCATACTTGTCCAGCGTCTCCCAAAACTTGCTGAGCACAGCGCGATCCAAATGCCTTTTATTTTGGGATAGACGCAGCAACGTCACCGACCAGCGCTCCACATTCGCGTCCAATTTGAGCTCGCTGAAGCACAAGTGAAATGCGCAAACTGTAGATGGAAGAGAAGAGTTGTTATAAAGAAAACTAACCGAATGTAGAATTAAACCAGCGATGGGCACGAAATCTGAATTCGGGAGCACAACAATAGCAACGACATAAACAACATCAACAGCTAGTCTTTTGTGCGACTTCACGTGGCCGAATAGAAAAATAGTTGGCAGCAGTCGCTGCTCCCGGAGCCACTTCGTGCCCAAAGCTGATTATAAACCATACCTGTTAAATAATTATTATTAATCATAGTCTTTAGTAAATAGATTATTTTTGTTTAAAAGTCGAACTAATGCCCAATTTTTGAATGGTTACGATTACAAAAAATATGAAATAATCTAAAATTATTACAATTATTTAAAAATAGTCAGAAATAATCAAAAATAATCAATTTAAGTATTATTTTTGACAATTTTTTTTTTGTTATTTCTGAATATTGTTTTTTTTTTCCTTGATTATTTACTGAAAATTAAATTATTTTGAACAATACAGTTTATTAAAAAAATTTTTCTTCTTTTTTTAATAACAACTCAGAAGATATTTGGCTTAATAATAGAACTTTGAAGGAAGCATCCCTTGTGTTCAATACGCCATTAACATAAGTTAAACGACTGTTTTCGTTTGCCGGTATAATAAATAGCCCTAGACGGCAATCATTGTCTGACTTTTCGTTTGAAAAATTAGTTTTAATGCTAGCAAATTCAAAAAATAATTTTTAACTATGTATAAGAAACTTATGTATAGTTAAAAAATAAAGAAGAAACATTTTTGTAATAAACTGTACTGTTCAAAATAATTCGATTTTCACTAGATAGTCGAAAATAATCTAAAAAAACGTAAATAATCAGAAATAATAAAAAAATAATAATCAAAAATAATCCAACTACTTAAAAATATTACTTTTGATTATCACCGACTATTTTTGAATAATTGTAATAATTTTAGATTATTTTTATAATTAAATTAAATTAAATTATAATTATAATTAAACTTACTCTTTGAGAATATTTCAACGGGATTGCCGTCCCAGGGCCAGCCTTTGAATTGCCATTGCGGTCCCATGACGAATACGGCGACAACTCGCTGCCAATCCTGTTGGGTTAGTTTAATGGGATTATCCACGACCCGATATGACACGGTCTGATTATTTCGCTTGCGCTGCAAATACAAAAACGATCACAATTACAACTATGCATTGGAGATTATCTTATTAAATGGTGTCTCACCTGGAGCAACACTTCGCATTCGCGCTGGCAGCCTTGCGCCTTCTTGTCCGACGTGGACATGAAACGCAGTTCCTGCAGTATATCCTTGACATTGAGCATGGTGATAAGGCTTGTATTGGCAGACGGTATAATGATAATGGGCGTGCGTGAGGGTCGTTTCTGTGGTCCGTTTGCCGGCAGCTGTCGTGCCTGGGCCGTGGGCAGCAGATCCTTGGGGTTAGCACGTGTTACGCCCGCTCCAGGCGTCGCATGGGGCATGTTCGCCTGTGCCTTCCGCTGGGCCAACGATCCCTCCGTCACGGACTTGAGCGACATGCCGTGATACGTACCAAGCGTATCGATTTTGAATCCCTCGGTCTCCTCCTTCTGGCGATTGAAACGCTCCTGATCGTAACGATTGTACTGAGAGAGTTGTGGCTGCGGTTTCGAAATACGCGTCGGCTCTGGCATCTTAATGGGATTCGGCACCTGGGGACGATTGCGTCCCTCCTCGCGAGCCTTAATCCCCTGCAGCATGGCGAAAATGTTTTTCGCAAACACCTTGCCTGCACTTTGGAGTACTGAAGTGCGTGTTCGCCATTGCCGCTCGCGACTTATAATATCCTTGGTGGAGTCCACGTCGTAGTCGAGAATGGCCCGCAGATCCGTGCCCATTGCCTCCTCGTTGTCCGTCCGCTTGATGGTCGTGCGTTTGTTGGCCAAACGCTTCGCCTTGATGGCAGCAATCTTCTCCACGGACATGGTCTCCGACAGCGACTTGATGTTGTCCATATTGACGGCCGTCTCCTTTTGATTGACATCCCAGCGTGCCGCCAACTGTTCGCGCACCTTTTGCACTTGCGTCTCCTCGAAGCGTGCCTTTTTGGCCGCTGTTTCGCCACTGGTCGCCGCATCGCCATCCGCCGTGCGCTTCACCTGTGTGGGAATCTCCAGCGGCGCGCTCTTATCAATGCTGGCGCACGTCGGCGTCTCGCCGTTGAGATAAGCGAGGAGTTCCTTACGATCCGGTCGATTCACGGCAGGTATGTCCTCGGCGGCACACTGACGCACATACACCGAGTGCTGCAGCATGACATTCTTAAGCAAGTACAGCAGGCACTCCAGCGTGTAGTATTCACGTGGAGCGCCTTTTTTGCCCGACCTGCAAAAATGCGTTGGCAAAAAGTTGAACCAAATTTCTGGCATTGATTTGTCAGCATTGAATTTGCAGCATACGTACCCATATTTGAGATAGTTGGTTTTAACATTCTTCGGCCAAGAGAATTCGCCAAATATAATTTGATTATCACGCTCGATTATCTCCTTTTTGTTTATATTGTATTGCCGCAAAAGACTCAGTGGATCCGCCATTTTTGGGTCGCGTTCGTTTTACGGTCCACGAGTTGTTGTCCTTGAACTGTTTAACTCTCCTCTGAACGCTATATTATTGTAACAAACTGTTAAGCAACATTAATTACTTAAAAACTATACTTAAACAGTTGAAATCAGCTTTTTACAGCATATTTTTCATTTCTCACATCGCGTATTATGCTTTGCTGCCTCTTCTTCAACCTCCGAACTGTCAGACAAAAGTACTCGATGCGTCGTTGATGCGTGCTGCCAGACTGTACAATTCTATCACAAGTAAAAGTATCGATTCGTATATCGATAGCCATGATCACAGCTGGCGCGCAATATGAATGTGAAGTTTTTTATTTGTTAATTTAGAACTCAGTTATAAAAAAAAACATGTTAAATTAAATAAAAAAATGAAGTTCACTTCAAAGAATGTTTGTCACCCTACGCGAGGTAAAATTTGTATATTAATTCTAAATAATATGTTAAAATATCGCCAAAAATATAACAGTAACTCGTGCAAAATTTTCAAAATTTTAGCTTCAAAATACAAAAAATAAATAAAAATATGGATATCGAACTTTTTTTGCGTCTGATGGCTGCCACAGTGTTCTTTGGGGGCCAATGTTGCCACACGTCTGACACACAGATGTTAGTATCGAAATTCGATTCGATAAGTCTAATTGGCCTGCCGGCAGCCAACTAAATAAAAAATGTGGGCATGAAGAAAAACACAAATAACAACCACATGAAAAGCTTAAAAATGTTTTAATATATATACAAAATGTACCACACAAAGCCTGCACATAATGTCAAATTAAATTCGAGGAAACCGAGTATCTTTTGGCTGCCAGAGGAAAAATCTTCGAATATTGATGGTGAAAGTGTTAACAAATATGCCAAATAAACAAAGTTAAGTGGATTAAATACAGAAACTTCACATTATGGGTCAGTCGGCGGGTAAAATTGGTAAGTGGAAGCCAACATTTAAAAGTTATTTACATTATGCTATTTAATTATGTTTGCAAAGAAGTTGACAATAACTTTGCAGCCTGCCGGCATCTGAGTTCAGATAATTGTTGCAATTGACCATCTCAGTGACTTATTTGTATAAATATAAGTAGTGACTGAAAGTTAAAATATATGTGGGACACATGGCCCATTTGGCAATATTAAAGGCTGCCGCATTCCAATAAGGTTTGTGACCTTTCCATACACGCGCACCAAATCAGCTGTTTCCATTAGCGATGACACTTTGAATCAGCGACAGTGCTGACGATGGTTTTCAAAAGTAATTATAACAAAAGGCGTTACATTTTGAAAATGCAATTTAAAGAGGTTTAAGATTTGCACGAAATATGAAATTTGGTTAAGATATCTTCAGAAATAACAAAAATCTCCATACTAAATCATAATTTTCAACTAATTGTACTTGAGCAGCTATACGATATAGTGAAATATTTTAACTAAATTTAGTCTGGATATGGGTATTTCCAGGATCGCGAACTCGACACATTTTCAAAAATGTTTTCTTACGTGTTTAATGCATTTTATCAACTCTATTTTTATGATAAAAGACAATCTTTGAAGACCTGTCGTTTTTTAATTATTTATAGAAAACAATGCATCGCGAACGAGACCAAAAATGGAAGTCATTTTCGACTTCATCTTGACAAATGCGAAAGTCTGCGAAATGTGGCGAGTAATTTGGAAGAAAATACTCTTAAACCATAATAAAATAATGCAGCTTTCCATTTTAGAAATAATTTTGATATGTAACTACCGTTTTATATATTTTACAAGTTTTCTTAGTAATTTGTAACGTGACATCGCGAACGTGACAAGATTTCCACCAAGGTTTTCCAAGAGTTTGTTCATCAAATTTTATTCTATATTCCTATATATAGCTATTGGAACTTGTTTTAAATTAAACTTTCAATATTTTTCTATATAGTAAAATGGTTTATGTTACAATCTTACTCCCTCACTTAGTGTAATCGTTAAAATACAAACGGTCCATTTTGAAAATCAATTTTTAAGAAAATAGGCAAAAATATGGAAAAAGTGAATTTATTCCAATGTAGAATCTATATGTTCATCCTAATGAATTTTTTCTAGCGTATATTGATAAAACAAATAACTTGAATACATTTTTGGAAGAAAATTTTACAAGATGTGAGTTTTTAATCAATTTTACGTTTTTCGTCGTGGTGGACCTTTTTCTGGAAATGCCCTTATATGTATAACACAATAGAGAATTTCCAATCTTTTAACTTGGTTGAGATATCTTTTCGATCAATCGCTCTAATGGCAGCTATATGATATGGTGAATATATATAGTGATATAGTGAACCGATTTCAAGCAAATGTAGTCAGAATGTATCAGACCACAGCAGATGAATATTCAGTAAGATTGGTTAATTGGTTGATTCCTCTGGCTGCTGTATTACATATTGGTAATCCTACATACCAAATTCGAAGTATCTAGCTCTAATGGACTCTGAGATCGACGGAGAGACAGACGAACAGGGATTAATTGACTCAGCTGTTAATACTGATCAAAAATACATATTATTTGTGGGGTCTGCCACGCCTCCTTTGTCTGTTACATACATTTCACAAACGCATTATACCCTTTTGGCCCACACTCATGGGCACAGTGTACAGGAAAAACCCATTGCTCCGCGTTAACATAAAAGAAAAAAGTTCGAGCTACTTTAGGGAGCTTAAGTTAATAATAAAGTAATACATTTATAGGCCAAGGCTTATAGTTGATAGTAATAAATACTTTAAATTCTTATTTATAGCTATTTACACAATTTAAAGCTGATCAAAATTAAATGAACTACTTAGGGTATCACTTCTTAGACACTTAACTAACAATTTTATCGCAAATCACCTGCCCTATGTATGTATACCTATAGCTGGCAGACAATCATTATCATTATCCTTTTCAATAAGGACATCAAACCTTTAAGCAGCTTAGATCTCCAGAAAGTCAAACTCTGAAGTGCTGAAGCAGGCAAAAGAGTGAAAAACTCTCACGCAGCTATGAAAACAGCTCAAATCGGGGATTTAATCAATAGATGGGCGCGAACTTTGACGTAATGTAGGTAGGTTACAGGTGCAACAAAGAATCCTGTCCAGTTACTTTTTACCTGTTACCATTTAACATTGATTTTTGATTTCAATGCAGCTGGTAAACAATAAATTATTGAGTTTATAGCAATGATTTCTTACAAAAAAAGAAAAAAGGAAAAATAGTAAGAAAAAAGAACCTAAGAAATGGAAGGATAACGAAGGATAGTGGAAAACCCAATAAGTGAAAATGCTGGGCGCACATTTGGCAGGACTCAGGTAAGAAAAACGCATACATTGACCATGACCGAAACAATGGCAAAGACAATGGGCGAGCACGCCAGGACCAGGACAAGGACCAGAACAAGGACAATACCAATACCAATAGTTCTCCCTCAACGTATGACTTGCCAAATGCGCGCAGTTTTTCCTATATTTACCCAGTGTCGGGGAAAAACAGCGATGAATTTCTAACGGATCCACTAGATACATTCTGATCTCACATATGTATGTGTTTTTGGCGGGTATTTCGGAAATGCGCAGGACGCGCCTGCGCCTGATATTTGATTAGCGTGTGGAGGATATGCGGATGCGGATGGAAGGAAGCAAATGAAAGGAAGTGGCAGCATGCAAACCCAAAAACGCTAGATTTTGATCGGTTTTTCACCCTCAACGAGCGCTGCAACAACTGGCACAACTGCCGTGCGCAGGTATCCCGAACCGAAGGATCTTTTCTATATATAGACAGACTGTTTCTTATACATAAATGCACGCTCTCATACATGTATGTAGAGAAATGCCTGCTGGTGTCCTGTCTCAAGTGCTTGCATAATTTCTTTCTTTTTCTCCATTCTCTCTTAAGTCGTCGGGATTAGTTTTCCATATTTATATACAATCTACAGTTCTGTTCTTCGTTTCTTCAGTTTCCATATGCAGTTTGCATATGTCGTTCTCTAATTAAACAAACCTCGAACATTTGTTACAGTTTAGTTTTTGTGTTAATTTTATTGATCAGTTTTCATAGATAATGCTCAGGGAGCAGCTGAAGTTCTGTTCATACGTCAACTCAGCTGCCAATCGATAAGAATATTTAATATTTGGTATCCCAAATATTTGTATTATTCGACTTTTCAACTTGATAAACTATGTACACATATTTGTATGGCTTAAGTTCTCATAATTAGTTAAATTAAAAATCTTCATACATAGCATATCTATTATCATTCTGTTATCTGGCAGTCAATTGAACCCAACCTTACCTATAATAAATATTCAATTTAAATTGATTTCCATTTGCAATATTTTGATAATTGATCTAATTTAGTTTTCAGACTTGTTCATCAAGGTTAAGTCATAAATTATTTCACTGCTTCTGATAAGCGTTGATATCTAGCTAATAGTGTAAAGCGTATAATGTGATGACGTCTACTTTATATGATAAAATAACTTTGTTATTGAGCATAGTTAAACTATCCCATACAAAAATACCAGGTTAAATTATTGATAAAAAGAAATATAAATTTAATTGATGCTTAATGCCTAAATTATTTAAAAAACTAAGCTTCAGAGAAGGCTTCGACTCCTAAAATCTTACGAAACGAAGCCTTAATCAAAGCTTTGGATTAAAACAGATCTTTAAAGCGTCATTCCGAAATACTTGTACTTGTACAAAAATAGGTAAAACAATTTAAGAATTTAAAGAATGAAATTGATGCATAATTTATAGATTTTTAAGTTGCAAAAACTAAACATTTTTTCGCTTAATAATGAGCTTTCAGCCCACTTCTTTCTAACCAAATATTATACAAATATATTGATAAAAGGAAATATAAATTTAAGGAAAACTTTACTATTAATTTAACTTCTGTCAAAGCATTCATTTTAAGTTAACCGCAAAACAGCGGCAGACGAAAATACTTGACCTGTACAAAAATAGTTTAAAATTTAAATAATTGAAGAATCTAAATAACGAAATTGAAATATGAATTATACATTGATTACCAGATAGATATTCAGTTCCAAAAACTAAGCTTTTAGCAAGGCTTTTGCTTAATAATGAGCTTACCAAATGTTCTCATGCTTGCTCAAATAAAAGCTGATAATCTTTGGCATTAAAAAAGCGATGATCTGAGCATTGGGACACGTGATCTTTGTGGCTTCTCTGGTTGATTGGGTGGACAACTGTTGTCGGTGTCTGGCGCGTCTCTATGATGCGAGAAGTCCTGACGAAGGATATAATAATTGCACTGGCCAGACCGATGAATGTCTGCTTTTGCGATGCTTTTGCTCACAGTTGACAGCAGATGCAACTGCCAGTCAGATCGGAAGGGATCAGGACGGACGAAAAAAAGCATTTAAATTTTGATATTAAAGTGGAAATGCATATTCAGCATCCTGGCAGCAGGCGCGCGTCCGTCTAAATGTGAGGAAATACAGCTGCTGTCGCTGATCCTGGCAAAAACCAAAAAAAAAAAGAAAGAGAAACAGAAAAAAGGACGTTGGCAAAACAGGAACCAGCATCGAGCAACCATCGAGATGTAGTGCAAAAACCCGAAACCAACCCCCAAAAACGCAAAACTAAAGTCGCATCTGTGGTGCATTTAAAGTTGGTTGAAAGGGTTTTCAGGTTTCCACTGTTTACTGTTCACTGTTTGTTTGCTTTTGCCAATTCCAGGTGTAAATTTTTCTGTTTCATTCTTTTATGCCCATATGCATATCGCATATCGAAGAATTGGGTTCGTGTTCGGGAATTGGGATAGGATTGTGTATTGTGGCAATAGTTAAACACGTGGCGAACGTGCGCCAGTTGCCTGCGCTTAGGGTCGCTCGCCGATAAGACTTCTCCTCATCACCATCTCCTACCTACTCGATATTTATAGACTTGAAATTCATATTTTGCCAGTTCTTTGGTTGAGGCGCCCCCAAAAGGCAGCTGCCATCGCTGTCTGCCTGGGGGAGATAATTCTGTCGCTTGCTGCTTGTTTGTAAAGTAGTTTATATTTAAATTTAGAATTCGTATATGTCCCCATTTGCGAAATTCCCTCCTTTTGGCTCTCCCACGAACATTGCAAACATCTGCTGGCTGTATAAGGTTCCCTTCCCTTTACCTTCCTCTCCTTCTGGCTCTGTCTCAGTCTCAGTCTCTGCCTTTTGCCTGTACTTCTTCTTCTATTGCCATTTGTCTTGGCCCAGACAATTGTCGCTCGGGTTCAAGGCTCTTTTGTCTTCAGATGTCACATACATTGATGTCCTACCAGGCAAGGGCCAAGATCAAATTCTATAGCCTCTAACCGTACCAATCCATGACTATTTAAATCAATGCCTGTAGAAAATTGTCTTAGACAAGCGTTTAATGAAAATGCCAAACGATAATATTTTTCCATTTGCAATTTGGATGATCTCAGACAAAAATAACTTCTCATTGCAACCCTGTAACCAATGCAGACAGACAGTTTATCTTATATCTCATTCGTTTCCTCTTTCGATATGTGTTAGATCCAAGTACAAGCTAACTTGAAGTCAAGTACTCTTGTCTTGTTATGTTAAAAATAATATATAATGGGGTCTTCCACTTTTTGCGATACGAAGCTTGCGAATTCTTGAAGCACTTTTCATGAATCACAAATCGAGTGTCTTTATCAAATACGTTACCAAATGAATTTATGGCTTATTCCACAATTGGAAAATAAGTGTTACGATAAGAGATTTGTAAAAAACTCTTTTTATTTTACAATGCTCGGTTATTGCCATTGCTGAGGTGTTTATCATCGACTTAATGGGGTAATTTAGGAAAAAGTCCCGTTTTAAATCGAACAGTTGCGAAATATGGCGAAATCATATCAAATCGCCCTAGGATAGATATGTTAAGCCCTGGAAAAGATCTGCCTAGAATTTCTCTTTTACTGAGTTCCACAAATCTCTGGAGAATTTGAAAGTATTTGAACGATTGTCGGTGTTTCTGAAATGTCAGATATTTCTTTTTTCAAAACTATTCTTAATTTAAAAATTATAAAATAGTGATATATTTATTATAAAAAAATGCGTTTTATTCCTTTTTATTCAGCAAATTAATTTATTAAGAATTTCAAAACAATAAAAGTTTGTTTTGAGAATTTTTGGGTTTTTTAATATTTTGTGGGTGATCTTCTTTTTGTGTGTTCCACAGAAATCTTGAGAATTTGAATGCAAATGTTTTTGAAAGTATTTGAACGATAGTCGATATTTTTGAAATGTCAGATATTCAATTTGTGAAAACTATCCTTAAATTCAAAACTATTTAATAGTGAACAATTTTCTATAATTAAAATATAATTTCGGAATGCGTTAAATTTCTTTTTATTCAACACAATTGAATTATTTGGAATTTCAAAACTATAGAATTTTGTTTTTTGGGATATTTTGGGGTTATGGTCTTTAAAGACTTGTGTAAGCTTATAGAAGATCTGTATAGAATTTCTCTTTTTGTGGAATGACAAAAAAAGTATTTGAACAATAGTTGATGTTTCAGAAAAGTTGGATATTTAATGTTTTTAAACTATATATTTTTAAATTTTAATTCATTAAATAGTGAAAAATGTTCTATAATAAAAGAATTAATTATAAATGCGTTTTATTCCTTTTTATTCAACATAATCGAGGTTTTTCGAATTTCAAAACATTAAAAGTTTGCTCTTTGGATATTTTTGGGTTATGCAATATCTGGTCGGTTTTAAAACTCTTGTGTATGTTCATAGTAGAGCTGTTTCTGCCCATTTCTATGCGAGTTCATAGCGCAAAGCCATTAAAACAATTTACATACTTTCCCAGTTAATTTTCGCGTATTAACACTCGACTTCAGCCAGCAGCTAGCAAACCTTTTATCGTCCCATGAAACTAAGAAAAAATCACTAAAAAAGTGTCTTGAACTTTGCTGAACTGTGGCCAAAAAGTGCCGCAAAACAGTTAGCAGTGTCTTAGTGCAAAGAGCAGCAGTTTGGTCAAAATACAAGCCTGGCCTAGAACAGCCAACAACTCTAACAGAAAAAAAAAGAACAACAACAACAATAACAACAACAACAGCATTGCGGCGTTCAAGGTGCACCATGATCGAGCAACAACAACAATGAAAAATTATAAGGGAGGTTCAATACACGCGAAAAGCAGGCACAAAAGCGAAACCATAGTAAATAAGAAACAGCTGCAAGCTGTGCTGCGTTGGTGTTGTCCGCTGCCTGGCTGCACTCTCTCACACACACACTCTCTCTCTCTCTCTCCACACTCTCTTTTTTGGACATCCTCTCAGCTAGAGATGAGCACTTGATTCAGACTTGACTCACGCAACGCTGAGAATTGTATGCACATACAAAAACACGAGAACACATTGAACGATACGAAGCCGTTTCGGGGTTGCTCGTGACACGAACTCATCACTGCACAGCTGCTGGCGCTGGCAAAGTCAGTCGAGCGTTTTTCTTTGCTGTTGCCGCTGCAAAGAAGTTTCAGTTATAAAATTGACGTCGAAGTGTTTGGTTCGCAGCTCGCTCGCCCGTTCGTTTGTTCGTTCGCCTCTTCGTCGTTTGTTCTTCCCCGTTCGCGTTGTGTTTGTACCGTTGCAGGGGCAAACAACAAAAAAAATCAAACACATTGAAAATAGCCAAAATGTATTAATATCAAACTCTATTTATGCCAAAAATTTGCAGTCGCGTTGTAAATTATTTGCAAAGTTTTTAGTGTTGCTTTCGTTAAGCGTTTCGTTTGTCGTTTGTCCGTTAATTTTTAAAAATAAAAAGTCAGTGTTAGAAAACTAATGATAATGGGTCTATCGGATATACCAGCCAACTACATGCAGCAGCCCAGCCATATGATGCAACAACAACAACAACAGCAACATCATAATCATAATCATCAGCAACAGCAACAGCATCTTCATAATCACAATGCTGCGGCGGCTGCAGCGGCAGCGGCTCATGTTCTGGCCATGGAGAACAGTGAGCTTATGATGAGTCCCAAGGACAAAATGTCGAGCAAAAAGAAAATGCACTTGCTGAAGAAGATCAAGAAACGCTTTGGACTCGGTTAGTACTAAAAACAAAAACAAATTAACATAATCCAATTCCAATCCAGCGCTGTAATAACTGTTTAATTATAGCGTGCGAAAATTCAACATGAACTACATAAATAATTCATGTCAAAAATTAAAAGCAAAAAAAAACTAAAGCTACTTGAATTAATTTTGCATTTCTTTGAATTAATTCCCACATATTATTATCATACGCTCAACGTTCATTCAGTTCTCAGACTTCAGTTCTGTTAATTAATGCGGCAAAGATAAATAAATACATTAAAGCGTAAAACAACAACAAACAGTTGCGACTTTATGAATACATTAGCGATTATTGTTGTTGTGTTTGTCTTCAAATGAAAGACAAAAACGCAAAAAGAAAAATCCCCTTGAGATTGTTTAAACAAAAATGTGTTTTGGGCGAGGCTAAAAATGATTTGTACTCTGGAAAATGATGGGCATTTCCAGCCAAATTGTGATTTGTACTCTGGAAAGTGATGGGCATTTCCAGCCAAATTGTGATTTGTACTCTGGAAAGTGATGGGCATTTCCAGCCAAATTGTTATAGTTATTCCAGTCCTTCCACGAAGCTGAAAGAATTCCTTAGCTAAATAAAACTAACCGGAAGTGTGTGTTGATCTTCTCGCAGTTTAAAACGTTCGTAAGAAACATCAAATTAAGCAAACCTCAAGTTATTTATTTATACCACATACCACACAATCATCCAGACACACAACACACGGTGCGAGCGATTATGTTTATCATAACGATTACTTTTTGGCTTGAACTCTTTCGTTTTTTGTTTTGATTGCATCCAGCTGGAAAAGCTTAAGCCTCTCTCGTACTCGTTCTCGCTCCCGCTCTGACTCTCTTGTTGCATTCTACAGGCGAAGCAGCAGAAGGTAAAACAAAAACAGCAAAAACCTTACCAAGCCCAATCCAATGACGCATACATTACTGCCTCTCTTGCTCTCACTCCCCTCCGCCTACCGCCCTCGCAAAAGCCCCACCAGGTCTGGCCAAATGCCCCATTCAGCGGTTGATCTTGTCGGTTGTTTTTGTTGTTGTTTGGATTTGTACGCGAAGCGCCGTTGCCGCCGTCGGCAACTGAGCAAAGCAAAACCAAAGCAAAGCAAAACAGACAAGAGAAAAAAGTAGGCAGAAGACATGAGCTTCATCAGCCAACAATTCAGTGGGTTAGACAGAGTGCGAAAGAGGAGTGTAACTGAAGTTGTGCAGTGTGCTTTCGGCTTCCCCTTCCATTCCAGTGCCCATTCCCATTCCCAATTCCATTCCATTTTACTTTGTACGTGTGCGGCGTTTGTGCTGCGTATCGGTAATTAATGAAATTACATTGTTTTTGTAATTGTTGTTGTTGTTGTTGCCTGGAATCAGCTGCTTTTGCTTTTTGTTGTTGTTAGTCTTTGTTTTTTCTATTATATTTTGTGTAGTTGTTTGCTTGTTGTTGTTGTTGTTGTTGTGATGTCTTCTTCTTCTTTGCCTTGTTGGTGCCTGTTGGCATGCAGACATCGGTCGCTTTGGCTTTTGCTAAAGTTTATCTGCTTTTACTTGAGCTTCTCACGGTTTACTTTTTGAGCTCGCCGCAACGCTTCGTTTCAGTTGGAGCTTCTCTCAAATTTCAAATGCATTATGCGGGCTTCAGTTTTCTGGACTCTTTCGATTGTTACGCGCTGACAAATATTTGCTCAGTGCAAATAAACGACACACTCAAAACAGAGCTTCACAACACTCCCCCATACACACATACAGACATAGATTCTTTGTACGTATACATGTGTTTATATGCGCGATAAATAAAACCGCAAAACTTTCTGTTGCTTGCGTTTGGTTTGCCTATGAGCTCATGAGAGAGAGAGAGAGAGAGCATTCGACTTGCCGAATGCGTCATCCTTGAAAGCTTTCAGTCGCTCCGCGTATACATAAATGTATGATCTAGTATAATTGTTATTTCTATAATACTATTTATAATTGTGGTCAAGCTGATAACGTTAGTTACTCTTTTTTGTTTTTTTTTCTTTGATAAGCGTCGAGTGCATATAAAAAGAACACTACGCTTTCAACTACTGTTAAATCAAAAGTATTGCTTGAAAAGCTTTTACTACCGTCAAAGGCTGTTAAAGCTTTGAAACTTTGAGTGAAGCCTTACTATAAGCTTTGGGGGTGTTAGGCCGGGCGCACACTGTTCTGCTCTCAGCCGCCAGTGTGCGGCAGGCCTAAAAGCTTCAACACTCTGAGATCGTTTCACTCGATCATTCTCAAGTTTACAGCGGATGCGCTTTTGCAGTCTGCTATCAATTTTATCATAGTTATCACAGCGACCTACATTTCTTTCATGTTCTTTTCTCTGTGTTTATCAGTTAATGAACCAGGTTGACAGCTGAGCACGTGCATTGTTAGCCATGTCTACAAGAAACGACAAAAAACTAAAAACAGAGAAATAATATTAATAGTTTGCCGGGTGAATAGATAGTACTCGTGCACCCCACAGATACCAGATAAAACGCAGTGCGACTTGGGTGTCGCAAGAACAGCTGTAAAACAAAAGGCAGGTAGCAACAGGTAAGGCTAAGGCCAAGATGCGGGTCGAAGCCAAGAAGACAGCTGCCTCTAGCCACTCTTCTCGACACTCGGCAATTAAGTATGTACGAGCAACTGACGCAAAGGTGCCCAGAATCCAAAGGCATCTCGGGCCAATTATGTACGCCCAGTCGGCCGCCTGAGCCGATAAATCAACGCTAGAATTGTAGAATTCTTCTACCTACGGGTGGGTCGAAATATGTACATGAGCATACATATTTACATTTATCTCAAGCAATTCCCAAAAATTCAGCTGTTCATCGATCGGGTTTCTTGTCGGTTTGTTCTTGTTTCTCAGTCATGTTTTTGGAGGCCTCTCGGCGCTGCGTTAGCATTAAAATAAAGCTTAGCTATCCATTAATACATATTCACCTATATTTATATCTTTTTTTTGGGCCAAACTGGATTTTTTTTTGCTTATGCCGCAAAAGAAACAGTTTTGTCGCAGCTGTTTGTCGATATTATACAAAAATGTCAAACGCTTGTCCAAAAATGTATGCAAAATTAACAAGATTTGTCTATTAGTTAATTTGGAAATTAAGCCGGGGAAATATGTCAATAAAAAAGACAAGAGAATGCAAAATTGGGAAGAATTAGGCTTTTTATTATTTTTTTAAATTTGCTTATGCTGTGAGTTAAACTCAGCCCTGTAAGCCACAGGAGCTCAGCTTTAGGGTGTATTTACACTGGTTAATTTCATCTCAGTAGGCTGAAAATATTGATAAAAAGCACAGCATACTGAGATAAATTTGACAAGCTTGTTAACTAGTGTAAGTGCGCCCTAAGGCTTAGTTTTAGAATAAGATAGAGAGAGGGGACAAACTATTTGGATGCAATAAATACGCGATAAAACAATAACATGCCACTTGAGTTATCTACTTAAATGCATTGTTATAATGTTATAATGATGTGTAAGCTCTTGAGCTGCCTCTCTGCCGTCTATTATACTCATGCTCGTGCTGCTTATGCCTCTTCTTCCTCCTCCTCCTCCTCTGCTACTATCCATAATGTTGTGTCTACGAGTGTAATTCAACTCAACGCTCGAGTGATTTAATTACACACAAAGAGGAAGAAGACGATGATGAGAAGAAGAGGAATGAGTGGAAAGAAGGGTAAGATGGTTGGTTGGTCGAACGCTGTGCAGTCAAGTGCACCGACTTCTCTCGCTATTTCCCTCCACATATGTATGTGTGTGAGGAAATGCAATACATAGACAACTCTACACCGTGCTGTAGATGCAGCTGTATTGTTGTAGCCCTTTTATAATACGGAGAGTAGCAACAATTGCAACGCTTCGATAAACAACACTGTCTATAACAAAACGAAACGGAAGAAAGCCAAGTCGCCATCTTATCTTTATTAATAAGTATATACGCTATATATGTATATTGTATACTTCATCTAAATCGGTTTATGTTTATGTGCGTTGTAGCTTCGCTATTTTGAGCTCAATGCTCGCTACTTCTTGGCTGGGGTCGCATGCTTCAACGCACATATGGGCCTCTCTCTATCAGCTCCCTCTACACTCCTACACTCTGCATAGGGAGTGAGCGAGAGAGAGAGAGGGGAAGCGAGACAGCGATGGAACTTGTAAAAATAACCATGTAAATTTGATTTGGCCACCCGAGCGACAGCTAATTATATGAGTATCTACAAATTTGAGTGTGTTTTTGTGTTTATGACGGTGAAAAGCTGAAAATTGATAGATGAGAAAATATTATGACTTCATAGAGTCATTGAACCCAAAGGTGCGATCAATATTTATTAGGTGAACACTTCAAGGGCTGCCACCCCATCAACAAATGTAACAGAGCTGTAACTCAACAGTGACTCACACTGTAAGCAAATCCAGCACGTGTAATGCATCCCTGGTCATGTCATCAGATTTCGCTTAATCGCATAAAAAGAGGCAGCAGAGGCAGAAGCTCCACAGCAGCAACAAAGAGCAGACAACAATAGCAACAAAAGCAACACTCAATAGTTTTGACCTCTCGACGGCCCTCGGCCATAGTCGGCCGCTTGTTGTGCAATTATTTCTTCTTTTTCCAGTATTATTTTATTTGCGCGCTCTATGCCCATTTCTCTCATTGTTGTTGTTGTTGCTTTTGTGCTTTTACTCGTTTAACTAACTGCTTCTAAAGTTGCATTGTGTCAAACGTGTTGAGAGCGGGCGTTCGGGCGGGTGAGCGGTTGACACAGAGTGTTGGACAGCGTGAGAGTGTGTGTGTGTGTATGTGTAATTGGCTGATGCTTTTGCGGTTTCCGCTGCTGCAGAGCGGAAGCGGTTTTGCATGCACTGAAAGTAAGCAGAATCAATTGAAGAAGAAAAAGACTGCAGCAACAAGTTGCTCTCTCTCTCACTCGCTCTTTGCATAGAAAGTTTGAAATTTGAGTTTGCCTACGCACCGGTCTCTTTCTCTCTGAGGTTATAGGTCACGTGCCGTCGTAACATTGTTATTGTTGCCCACGTGCAGCACGAGTTGAACGGAACGTGTGGCAACAATTAAAGCGAAGGCCTCTTAATTATGCCGGAAATGGTTGACAATTAAAGAGGCGACGCAACGGAGGTGGAGGTGGAGGCGGTACACATACAGATAGACAGCACTGTGCATAGATCGATTACAAAGTGTATCAATTGGTCAGCCCACGTTGCCACTGCGGTCAATTGACAGTTGATTTGAGTGGGTGACTCCCTCTCTCTGTCTCTCTCTCCCTCTCTCTCACAAACTAGAGCTTTCGATTAGTGCATAAGCTCAAGCTTCAACTTGCAGGCTTGTTCAAAAGCCAAAGCCTACATATTAACTCTCATTTTAGTCGCTGCACACACGCTTAAACCTACACACACTTGATAAGAGGGAAAATTAGTTATTTGAAATACAACAAAAACAGCAATAAACAACAAATAACAAAAACAAATGCGTGGGTCGCGGGCATAACTCAATTTGTGGGCAGACTTGTCTGGCCCGCTGCTTGTGGCGTTGCCACTTGTCGGGTAAATTCTCACACCCATAAAGAGAGACGCAAATATGCTAAATTCTTGGGAACGCGACAAATCAGCGTTAATTAATGTTAATTAATTGCCCACAATGGCGCCAATCAACATGTAATAAATACAGCTGCGGTCAAAAAAATAGTAGTGCCTGCAATGAACTTACAAAATCTCAAAATTTAAAGACTTTTAATTTATCCAAATTTTTTATTTAATTTTTTTAAGATACGTTATTATATTGTAAATCCATCTGAGAAATCAAAGATAGTGAACAGTTATTATTTTTCGACTTAGGAATTTTTTTCTCGTAATAGTCTGAAAAATGGGCGGTCAAAATAATAGTAGTGAATGCATTAAAAGTGGAAAAAAAGGATATTAAGCAGGAAAGGCACTTGATTCGATATTTATAATTGTTATTTGATAATTTTCTATAAATTGTATAAAAAATATTTTGCTTAGAGTTGTTACAATGGGGCGTGGCAAGCATTGCACTCCAGAAAAGCGTTCTCCTATAACAAATTTATTTCTAAAAGGATAACGTTTAAGGAAGTGGAAAAATTTGATTAGATGATTGCCAACCATAATCAGAAACGCCATTAAGTAGTCGCCAAAATAGGATAAATGTGGAAGACATCGATCCATGTCCAAAAGACAAGTGACAAAAGTAGTGAGGTTTTTGAAACGCGACCCTTTTGCTCCTGCAGCACTTAAAAAAAGGACTTTGGTATGGACCAAAGTGTGTAAAACATTCTTAGATGTTTGCGAAATAATAATCTGGCAGAAAGAAGCCCGTGAAAAATTCCGTTATTAAAAAAAATACCTGCCCAAAAGCGATTTCGATTTGCTAAGGATCATCTGAATTAACCCTAGAGAAATAAAGAAACCTCTGGTGGTCGGATGTGTCCAAAATTATTTTTATTGCTGGTCGAGGATCTCGATAACATGTAAGGTATCCGTTAAAGTTCGAATATCAGCCCAGATTCACCTGCAGGACCATCAAACATTGTGGTATGAGAATAATAACCTGGGCGCATTTTCACATTATTGGGTCCAACCCATATAATGGATCATAACCATAAAGGAAAGGCACGAACAAGTGAAAATTCTGCAGGACACTATGCTACCGTATTTTTCAGATGATATGCCGATAATTTGGAGGTTCCAACGGGACATAGCCCCAAGGCATATCAGCAAATCTTCGAAAGAATGGTTCGCATAGAAAAAAGTTAACGTAGTGGAGTGGTCACCACGGTCCCCCGATCTGAATCCCATTGAAAATTTGTGGTCCGATATGAAGAAGGATATTGCCAAGCATCAACCAACAAATAATATTCATCTTTGGAAGATCGCTAGGAGCGCCTGGAGCTCAATACAAACAGAACGATGTAAAAGCCATGATCCGTCGTTGTAAGGCGGTAATTCAAGATAAAGGCTTCACAACAAATTATTAAATTTGTTAATTATTAAGTGCATTTCACATATCTAACCTTTAAAATAAAAAAAAGGGGGTTTTGGATCGTTTTCATCATTAAAATATTTGAATATGTTCATCACTACTATTATTTTGACCGCCCATTTTTCAGGCTATTGCAAGAAAAAAATTCCTAAGTCGAAAAATAATAACTGTTCACTATCTTTGATTTCTCAGATAGATTAACAATATATTAACGTATCTTAAAAAAATTATATAAAAAATTTGGATAAATTAAAAGTCATTAAATTTTAAGTTTTTGTAAATTCATTGCACGCACTACTATTTTTTTGACCGCAACTGTATGTGTAATATGTGAAAATATG